>CAJHQQ010003288.1:0-46951 GCA_905132885.1 Moricandia moricandioides
CCATCTCCAACAGAAGGTAACGCTTCGTGTTTCATGTACCCTGTCCAAACAGTCGACGCGGTATCTGGCTCAGAGCATGTGGCAAATTGATGGCCAGACAATGTTCGTAGCTAAATGGTCGCCGGGATTCAGCAAGTAAACCTGAACTCGACATGGTCCAGTTTGCTTGGAGGTTTACTGAAGTCCTTTTTGAAATTCTTTAATAAAGACGCTTTGCAGGAGATTGCGGGGCTTGCTGGCCCTCGATTTGCTTACACCCTGCTACAGAGAACCTCGCGAATATTGAGTTTGCTGAGGTTTTATACCGTAATAGACCCACATAAGCCCCTTTTAGAATATGTTAATTCACTTTTTTGAATGTGGTGATAACAAGGATAATTGCTGTCTCGAGCCCTTAGCTCTCGTCTTTGTGTCCCTACTACAAAAAAATTTGGGCACATGATCTTGAGATGTAAGGCGCTCCCTTACTTGTTACAACCTGCAACTCTGTGAGACATGTCACTGCCAGCTTGTCCAAGAACAAACCACCTTTCAAAGGACATAAACAAATATAAAGGAAAAACACCTATCAAGAGCCTCCTCCCAATTTTTGGGCAAGCAAGTATGGTTACAAGCAGGTAGAGTTAAAATATCGGAACCTCCAATATTATGGAAAGAGTATCATCTCGAGATAGTATAGCATTTAACCCCTTACTTGTGTATCACTCTGTATATCTTCTCCGTATATCTTCTTCCTATAGTTTGCACTTGTACTCTGTATATAAACAGACCATTGTCTATGATAATGAATCATTCAGACCTATTACATCTACATGGTATCAGATCCTTCAATACCCTAAATATTTTCTTTCTTTTCAATAGCCACCTTTTCCTTCTTTGTCTTACTAATGGCCACCTCCCCGAACAACTATCCGGTGACGACTGACAACACCGGCAACTGTTGAAACAATCACTCTCGCTTCTCAACAATCTCTCCTTTTTGTCAATATGACAAACGTGGTCGAGCTCACCTCCACCAACTATATTATGTGGAGCAGACAAGTTCATGCCCTCTTTGATGGTTATGAACTCTCTAGTTTTCTGGATGGATCGGCGGTGGTACCATCAGAGATCATTGTCAGCACTGAAGGTGTCTCCAATCCCAACCTGTTGTACACGCACTGGCATCGCCAAGACAAACTGGTGTACAGTGCTTTACTTGGAGTGATTTCGGTTTCTCTCCAACCACTAGTCTCACGTTCTGTCACTGCTGCTGATGTATGGAGAACTCTAGCTGAGACATATACAAAGCCCAGTTGTGGTCATTTGAAGCAGCTCAAACACCAGATCAAAAACTGGACCAAAGGCAATAAGTCCATAGATGAGTACTTTCAGGGACTTGTCATGCGCTTTGACCAACTGGCCATACTTGGCAAAACGATAAACCATGAGGATCAAGTGGAGTATGTCCTGGAAGGTCTTCCCGAAGACTACAAATCCTTGGTGGATGCAATTGAAGGCAAAGACATCCCGCCTACAATGACTGAGCTTCATGAGAGACTGTTAAACCATGAAGCCAAGCTAATCTCCACTCCACAACCTTCCTTACTACCTCCTGTCTCCGCGAATGTTGCAGTCAACCGCAACACTCCACGTCCCAACGCCAACAAAAATTGTCGCTACAACAACAATTGGCAACAACCACAAAACAAGCAGTTCTCGCCGAGACCACCCAAACCATATTTGGGACGATGCCAGATATGCAGTGTTCATGGTCACAGTGCCAGGAGGTGTCCACAGCTGCATCAAGGGTCTATGAATCAAGGTTATGCGACACAAGGAGGACCACAGTGGCCGTCTTGGCAGCCACGAGCGAACATGGCACTGGCCTCACCTTATGGTTCTGTTAACTGGCTATTAGATAGTGGAGCTACACATCACTTGACGTCGGACCTTCAAAATCTGTCTTTGCACCAGCAATACACTGGAGGTGACAAAGTTGTGGTTGGAAACGGGTCTACTCTGCCTATCTCACACACTGGTTCTGTCACTTTCCCTTCATCTACTCGTCCTATCACCTTGACTGATGTGTTATATGTACCGAAAATTCACAGAAATCTAATCTCTTTACATCGACTATGTAATGCTAATCGTGTCTCGGTTGAATTCTTTCCTACATCGTTTCAGGTGAAGGATCTCTCAACGGGAACACCGATACTTCAAGGGCGAACCAGGGATGAACTATATGAGTGGCCAAAACCCCATCCTATCTCATCCTACTTTGCTTCACCAGATACGAAAACCACTTGGTCTAGATGGCATTCACGATTAGGCCATCCATCTATCGCTGTTCTTAAGTCTATTGTTTCCAAAAACTCTTTACCCTGCCTTGATTCTGCTTTGAACTCTTTACCTTGCAATGATTGCTTACTAAATAGAACTCAAAAGCTTCCTTTCCACCAAAGTTCTATTACTTCTTCTCATTCTCTTCAGTACATATTCAGTGATGTTTGGCAATCACCCATATTATCCTCACAAAACTACAAGTATTACTTACTCCTTGTAGATCACTACATCCGCTACACCTGGATTTATCCACTCCAAGAAAAATCTCAGGTCAAAGATACCTTCATTGTCTTTCGCTCCCTTGTAGAAAACTCCTTCAACACCAAAATCAAAAATCTTTTCTCCGACAATGGAGGTGAATTTCTCGCCTTAAGAACCTACCTTGCCACCAATGGTATATCTCATTACACTAGCCCTCCTCACACCCCATAGCATAATGGTATCTCAGAGAGAAAGCATAGACATATCGTTGAGACCGGATTGGCTCTTCTTACCCACGTCAACATGCCTCTGTCATACTGGCCGTTTGCTTTCTCTACTGCAGTTTACCTTATCAATCGTATGCCTACCCCAACTCTTTCTTTCCAAAGTCCTTTCCAGAAACTGTTCCACAAAGAACCAAATTACCATAAGCTGAGAACCTTTGGTTGCCTTTGCTTTCCATGGTTAAGACCATACTCACCAAACAAACTTGAACAAAGATCTCTTCCTTGTATTTTCTTTGTCTATTCCTTAACTCAAAGTGCATGCCTCTATTTTGAACCAGTTTCAGGTAGAATGTACACTTCACGACATGTTCGTTTTAATGAAACTGAGTTTCCCTTCCATACTCTCACCAACAAAACTCCAACCTCAGATCAAAACACGCCCACCCCTTCCTACACACCTCTCGTTCTTCCTGTGCCATTTCCTAGTTCACCTGGTTTGCCTGTGGAGACAGTGCCTGTGATAGATCCTTCACCAGACACGCATCCGACCTCTCATACACCATCGCCAGCAGTTCCGATCCCACAACCAAAAACAGAGGCCTTACATCAGTCATCTTCTTCAGTAGTACCACCAGCTCCGACTACTGATCAATCAAATCATTCGCAACAAACACATCAGCAACAGCCTCAGCACCAGTCTTTGCCAGACACAACAGTGGTGAACCAGCATCCAATGAGAACGAGAGGCAAGAACGCCATCTCCAAACCCGTTAAGAAATATTCACTTGCAGCTGTTACAAGAACACATCAGAGCAGAGAACCTTCGTCATGGCAACATGCAATGAAAGACAAACAGTGGCGAGACTCAGTGGGATCAGAGTTTAATTCTCAGGTACGCAATCATACATAGGACTTGGTACCTTTTCAGTCTCACATGAATATTGTAGGATGTCGATGGGTCTACACCTACAAGTACAATGCTGATGGAACTCTAAATCGTCGCAAGTCCCGCTTAGTAGCCAAAGGTTACCATCAACAGCCTGGAATTCACAGACACTTTCAGTCCGGTGATCAAACCAACAACTATTCAAACTATTCTGGGCATTGCTGTTAACTTCGACTGGCGCATCAGACAACTCGATGTAAATAATGCATTTCTTCAAGGGACTCTAAGTGAAGAAGTCTACATGTCTCAGCCTCCCGGTATTGTTGATCCGGAGAAACCGAATCATGTGTGCAGACTCAGAAAAGCTATCTATGGGCTTAAACAAGCGCCTCGCGCTTGGTATGTGGAGTTGCGACGTTTCTTACTATCTACTGGTTTCAAGAACTCTCGCAGTGATGAATCTCTGTTCATACTCAACCACAATGGTGACTGGGTTTACCTCCTTGTTTATGTTGATGACACCACTACAGGAAATTTGAGTAGTATTAGCGGACGGAAAACGCTATGCATTAAAAATCATAGCTTTCCCTTCCCCGCTCTTACAACGCTTGTTATAATAGGTTGGACACTTTTAATAGCGGTTTTCGTTTATGCTATAATTTAAGTAAACAATGATAGCTAAAATGTCTATGCTATTATTAATATTTATTATATGATTAGCTTTTATATATGAGAATAAAAACTTAATTAAAATTTAAAAGCACCAAAAATAATTAAATCAAAAACTAGTTAATGATTAAATTAAATAGACCAATTAATTTATAATGAAAAATCAAATTTTATTTAATAATTTAATTCTGGTTTACAAATAAATTCCGGTTTACAAAACCCGGTTTAGAAATGTAAACCTAAAGCCTAACCTAAAAAATAATAACCCTAAGTCTAAAATATTTGCCGTCATCTTCAGCTCTTTCGGTTTCTTCATCTGAGGCCGAGACCACCAGCCAAGAACACCACAGTAAAGCTTATTCAGCCTCCTCCACCGCGCTAAGCTACCATTGACGATGTCGAGACCACCACTGTTGACGCCGAGACCACCACTGTTGACGCCGAGACCACCATTGTTGACGCCGATACTACCACCATCAAGTTTCTTCAGCTATTTTTAACTAAGAATACAAAAACAAAATAGGAATCAGAACACAGAGAGAGAAAAAACGAAAACAAAATAAAAATCAATTAACTATGAAAAACAACTTCTTCTCCTTCCTTACTTCTTCTTAGAGCTGTAAAAAAAATCAATAAAAAGTATATAAGAAGATGGAAAAAAGGACAACAGATAAGAGAAAGGGGAAGTGAGTTTACATGTCGTGGTAGTTGTCGAGACTTCGTCTGTGCTTAACACTTTGAATCAATAAAAACCCTGGGACTGAGAGGAGATTGAAAGTTAACACTTCTAATCAGTAAAAACGGAACCCTTGGGACTGAGAGGAGATGAGATCGAAATTTAACACTTAGAATCAGAAAAAAAGTTCGGGACTGAGAGGAGAGGAGAGAAGATCGAAACAGAGACATGTAGAGAGATGCAAGATTATGTTTTTTTTTAAACCTGTAGAGAGAATATATCGACAAAGAGACACAGTATAGAAAAAAAATAGAGCGTTAGATTGCCTTTGGTCCATTCTAATCCAACGGTAGAGATTGTGATCCGTGTAGAGCTATCTTATTGGTCAATGACAATTTTCCTTTTTATTTTTCTTTTTAACTTGGTTGTTTATAATTCTTATATCTTTAATTTATAGGAAAAAATATTTAGTTTTAAATAATGGCTGTATGTATGTATATAGTTAATTTATATTTTTATTTTATGGTTTATAATTAAAATTTCTAGATTACAAATTTAAAATGAAAGAATTAGTGTTTATATGATATAGGGTTTGGTGTTCAAAGTTTGTGGTATATGGTATTATATTTATAGTTTTGTATTTGAAAGTTATGACCTCTATAGTTAGATATATTTTTTTTTGAAAATATATACATTAAGTTTAAAATGTTCTATATATTTTAGGTCTATATTAGAGATTTGTGTTTAAATTTGGGGGTTTAGGGTTTGAAGGGCTTGTGAAATAGAATTTTGGTTAAGATAAATATTTGAAATAAAATTAATAAAGTTATTGTTTATACAAGGAATAGGTTTTAGTTTAGTAATTATATTATTTGTAGTAATTAGGTTTTTGACTTTATATGTAGGGTTTGAATTTAGGGTTTAGGGTATTAGCTTTAGGATATAAATTTAAAATTTAGTGTTTGAGGTTTTGATTTGAAATTTGAGATTAGATTTCACGATAGTGAAGACAAATAGTTTTGAAAAAATAGTTTTAAAGTTTAAGTTTAAATTTTGGCTTTAAAATCTGAAAAAAATTATTTAGAGATTTTATTTAGTATTTAGAATATCATTTAAGTTTGAATTTTATGGTTTAAGGTATTAGATTTAGGGTATTAGATGGATTCGGGTTGCATTAGTATATTTATATCAAACTTTATTTTTATATAAAATTTAAAGTTTAAAATTTATATTTTAGGATTATATTTAGGGTTTAGGGGTTAAAATATATTTAGAGATTAGGGTTTAGGGTTTAGAATTGATAAAAAAATTATTATATATTTTGTTAAACAGAATTGATAAAAAAATTATTATATATATTGTTAAACAGAATATAGACTTGTAGTTTAAGTTTAAATTTTATATTATAAGTTTGAAAATATTAGATTTATGACCTAGTATGTAGGGTTTAAGTTTGGGGTTTAAGGTATTAGATTTAGGGTGTAGATTTAAGATTTAGTGTTTGAGGTTTAAAATAGAAATTGAAGATTAAATTTTGAGTTTCAGTTTAAGACGAAAATTTTAAAATTTATTTTTAAGGAGTTAAACCATATATATAGGGTTTATGGTTTAACCCTATACCCTAAATCTAATACATTAAACCCCAAACTTAGTCTTTGGGGTTTGGATACTCTAATAAAACACAAATAAATAATAAAATACCATGTGCTTTTCATTTAAGATCCAAATTATAAAAGGATTTGAGATAATTAGTAAGACACTATTTCTAAGTACATTTTTTTATGGCTAACTCTACATTCAACTTCTCAAGAGCTGCCTACGTCAACATTTAATCTCAAACTCTAATCTCTGCTCCCATGTCATCTTCTCCAACCCAGCTTCTCATCTTCTCCAACATCAAAACTCAGATCAGCTCCTACGGACCATTATCCTCAATAATGAGCTTCACCATTTAAATTTCACCAGCTCCTCTGCCTCGTGTTCTGCTTCTCACTTCGTCTTGGACCTATCTCAATGCCACTGCATCTCCGACTCCCAGCTTTCTTCCTTCTCACCCATCCTACTGTTACTAACATGAATCTACTGCAGCATTGCTTTGTCTGAATCTGAAATTACCTCCAAATTCAAATAGTGAAGTGAACTGATCAAGTGGCGGAGAGTATCACCCTTAAAGAAATCTTGAGTCAGCTGGGGCACAAGCTTCAGCCACAGGCTCAGCGTTGCTGTTTCCATATATAATTAACTAGCCACAGCTCCCTGAGAAGCTTTTGGTGAAGAAGACAGAGCAACAATTTACCTCTTGCTTAATAACCAAAGAACTCTCTTTTGCAGAAGGCCAAGATGATTCTACTGGCTGAAGATTTGCAACGACTTGTGTAGCATCTTTCCTTGCCTAATAACAACAAACAAAGAAGACTTGAATTTGACTGCAATTTATTATATATGAACTCTCTTTTGCAGGAGGCTCAGATGATTCGACTGATATCAAGTGGCATCTGATATCTACAAAACCCACAAAAGAGACAAAGAAACACCAACACTTTTAACCTCCATCTAGTTCCCATAAGAAGCGAAGAAGACTATGAAGAGCGTAGCGTAATTCCTAGTGAATCTCTTGATATTCTCGTGAACCCTCATCCTCGCCTGCTGAGAAGACGACGGGAACGAGTAGGAGTCACACGCGCCGAAGAAACCGAAAAGTCATCGGCGGAGAGCTTGGAGAAGGGAAGAGACAGCGACGAGACGAGACAAGAGAGAGGCGACGAAGCCGCCGGTTATAGAGGAGACGACGTCGTCGGATCCTGAAGAATGTGCGGCGGAAGCTTTAGTGACCTTTAAAACATGTCCATCAAACATTAATTTAACCAGAAAATTGTAACAATATCTTTTTTTTTTGTAGTGTATGCATAAAAAGATTAATTTTTACTATTTTTAGTTATAGTTTAGGATATAAGATTAATTTAAAATTAGTTTTCAAGTTTGCGATACTGATTTAAGATTTGAGGCTAATTTCTAAAAATATTAATTTTTGAGTTTATATTTAAGATTTGAAGTTAAATTTGACATTTTATATTAAAATATTAGAGTTTAAAATTTTGTTTAAAGTTTAGGGGCTGTGTTTAAAATTTTGAATTTAGTGTTTATGATTTTTGAAGGCAAATAAAATGGAGTGAGAGGGAAAATGAAACAAGTGTGAGAGGGAAAATCAATTATTTTTCCGCTTTAGTTTTGCATAGCGTTTGCATTTTCGAAAACGCTATCTAAAAGTAAGAGCTATGTCAACCATAACACCATTGAAAAAAACGCTATTATATTCTGCTATTAATACTCACATTTCCTGTAGTGAGCATGCTGGTCACCGGCACGAATGATGGTTTGATACAGAAGATCATCACCACACTTGCCACTCGGTTTTCAATTAAAGATCTTGGTCATCTGAGTTATTTTCTAGGCATTGAGGCTACCAAAACACGGGATGGACTTCATCTCATGCAAAGGAAATACATATGTGACCTGCTACACAAGCCCAACATGATGGATGCTAAGACAGTCGCTACGCCATTTCCAACCTCGCCTAAGCTGACAATCAACTCCGGTACATCTTTGTCTGATCCTCGAGAATATAGGGTGGTAGTTAGAAGTCTTCAGTATCTGTCTCTGACACGGCCAGTTATCTCTTTTGCGGTTAACAAGATGTCTCAGTTCATGCACAAACCCACTACAGATCACTGGTAGACAGCTAAGCGGGTCCTTCGTTATCTGGCTGGAACCATCACTCATGGGATACACCTCCAGAAACAGAATCAGCCTCTCTTACATGCCTTTTCAGATGCCGATTGGGCAGGGGACACTGACGATTATCTCTCGACCAATGATTATGTTGTGTACCTTGGCAGTCAGCCAATATCATGTTCGTCCAAGAAACAACAAGGGGTTTCTCGTTCATCAACAGAGGCAGAATATCGAGCTGTAGAAAATACTGCAGCTGAATTAAGGTGGATATGTTCTCTTCTCACTGAACTTGGCATTCGCTTACCGGACAGTCCAACCATCTACCGTGACAACATTGGTGCTACCTATCTCTCAGCGAATCCTGTCTTCCATTCGAGGATGAAACACATTGCGATTGACTTCCACTTTGTACGGGGTCAGGTTCAGACTGGCATACTCAGAGTCACTCATGTTTCCACTAAAGACCAACTTGCGGATGGCCTCACCAAACTACTTTCTAGACCATGGTTTCAGGAGCTCAGGCACAAGATTGGAGTTCGTTCACTCGCTCCATCTTTAGGGGTTGTATTATGGAAAGAGTATCATCTCGAGATAGTATAGCATTAACCCCTTACTTGTGTATCACTCCGTATATCTTCTTCCTATAGTCTGCACTTGTACTCTGTATATAAACAGACCATTGTCTATGATAATGAATCATTCAGACCTATTACATCTACACCAATAATTCCCAAATCGTCAGTTCCAAAGGATTCTCCACATGTATCTCTTCCTCCTCCTATTCCACATTAGGTGCTCCTCTGCTGCCTTGTGCATCCCCGGAGAATGGGTGTATGATCAGTGGAACATGATCTGAGTAAGGGAAACCTCTTTGTCGACTTATCAATTGAGGGCCATCTGCCTGAACACTCTATTAATGGATCATCTTTTGATACAACATTGTCTGGAGATGAAGGCAACCCCGATGATGATAGTGACAAGTTCATAGAGGTATTCTCTAAGAGTTATCAGAAACATTTTAGCACAAAGGCTAAGGCTAGGGCTTGAGGCCCTTCACTCCTCTAATTTTTACCTTCTTAGTGGATCTTTTTTGTTGGAATGTAAGAGGGATTAATGATTTTATAAAGCGGCGTGGTTTTAAGAAATGCATTTGAAAATATAATCATTTTTATGGTTGTCTTGTTGAGACTCATGTACGGCGGTTGAAAGCTGATTTTACTATTAAAAGTATTTTTCGGATTGGTCTCTTAGGGGTAACTACGAATTCTCAGAACTGGGAAATATTTGGCTCATTTGGAAGCCATCAGTTTAGGTCAACGTCACCACCAAATCACTTCAAATGATTACCTGCACTGTCAAGTTCTCGTGGATTATCCGAGATTGGTGAGCTAATCAAGTCAACCTTGAACTCTGCCTTTTCACGGCTCAAAAATCTACGTGTCTCGAAAAAAGCTAAAGGAGTTGAAGCCTATCATTCATCCTTTCAATTAAGAGAATTTCTCAGACCTTGAGAAGGGAGTGGAGAAAGCCTTTACTGATCTTACCAGCTTCCAGAGCACCTCCTTATCCTCGCCAAGTCTTGATGCTGCACAATTAGAAAGGATAGCACATCTCAAGTGGTTTACTTTGGCTAGAGCAGAGGATAAATTCCTGAAACAACGCTCAAGAATTCAGTGGACTGTTGAGGGAGATGCAAATACAACTCTCTACCACAGTATCATCATAGCATGGAAAAATCATAATCACATTCACATTTTGCTTGATAGAAATGGAATATCATTGATTTACTGGAGGGAATAAAGCAGCACGCTATTGATTACTTTCAGAGCCTCCTTGGTTGTGATAATGCCCTTACTACCTCTACTCCAAGTGACATTGCCTCGGTTCTGCAAACCAAGTGTGCACCTAGTGCTGTTAATGCTCTCTCGGACCCTTTCACAGACCTCGACATTCAAAATGCAATCTTATATCTTCTGAAGAATAAGTCTCTAGGGCCTGACGGGTATCCGGCTGAGTTCTTTATAGGTAACTGGAAAGCTGTTGATCGTGATATGATATATGATGTCATTTCTTTGTACATGAGAGCTGCTAAAACAATTGAACATACCAATTCTCACTCTTTTACCAAAGACAATGAATGCAAACAAGATAACTGAGTTCAGACCGATCTTTTGCTGCAACACGGTCTATAAGGTTTCATCAAAAATTTTGGCTAACAGGCTCAAGGATCTCTACCAACTCTCATCTCATCCTCGCAATCAGCTTTTGTTCCAGATCAGTTATTGTTAGCAACATAACTTGTCTCAAGGTACAACTGAAAGAAAATATCAAAACGGTGCATGCTAAAGATTGATCTTCCGCAAGCGTTTGACACACTGGATTGGGACTTTGTTCTATTTACCTTGGAGGCAATAGACTTCCCACCTATGTTCAGAACCTCATCAAGAAGTGCTTAACAACAAACCATTCTCAGTTTCTATAAGTGGAGAGTCTTGCGGATACTTCAAAGAAACGAGAGGACTAAGACCCTTTGCCGCATTACCTATTTGTTCCAGCTCTGGAGGTTTTCTCACAGCTGCTGAAAAAGAAATACACTGACGGGTCCATTGGATTTCAGCCGTAAACAAAGGATATTTGGGTTACACATTTATCCTTTGCTGATGATGTTATGATTTTCTCTGGTGGCAACATTAATTCGGTATAGTGCATTGCTGATACATTAGAGGACTTTTCCCTTTGGTCGGGATACGCATGAACAAGTCCAAGACTCACTACAAGAAAACATGCTACATTCCGACGGACACTATTTTCGTCGGGTTTTTTGACGAAATTCCGACAAGAAACCAACGAAACATATATTTTTTCAGTCGTCGGAATTTCCTACGAAATTTCGACGAAAATAATGTCGTCGGAAATTTCCGATGAAATTTCGATGGATATTTTGACCGTTGTGAGTTCCGCCGAAAATATTTCGACAGCCATTTTGACCGTTTGGATTCCGACGGAAAGTTTTGATTGTTTTAAAATTCCGACGAAATTCTGACGGATATTTTTACCGTTGTGATTTTCGACAAATTTTCGACGGACATTTTTGACCGTTCGAATTCCAACGAAAATCCGACGAAATGTTTGAAATGTCGTTCGGAGTTCGGTCGAAAATCCGTCGGAGTGTCACATGAACTTTTTCTATAAATATGATCTTCCCACATCACATTTTTCTCACTCACTCTTTTCTCTCGTTTCACTATCTACAAATCCCCAAAAACTAATCATGTCTTATGAAAATTATTATCGATTGTGGATGGATAAACCGCATATGGATCAAAACACCAATTTGCTTACGGACGAATACATAGCAAGTATTCGCGAATTTATGACGCTTGTTCAACAACAACCGGAAGCAAATACTTGTATGTTACGATGTCCATGCTCCTCCTGCAATAATAATAAGGTTATAAAGGAATGAGATGTTTGGGCTCATTTATATATGAGAGGGTTTACAAAGAGATATAAGGTTTGGTATCTACATGAAGAAATTGGTTATGAATATGGTAGTACTAGCAAACCTCAACCTATGGTTAGATTAGAAGAACCGAGGACGAAAGTAGATTACGGTGTAGGTACTGAAAAAAATGGTAAATGATCATTATAGAGGGGAAGAGCCCAATGCAGAATCTTGGAGATTTTTTGACATGTTGGATGCAGGAAAACAACATTTGTACAAAGGTTGTCGAGATGGTCATTCACCCTTATCATCTGCAACTAGATTGATGGCTATTAAGACAAATTATAATTTGGCTGAAGAGTGCGTGGATGCGATTGCTGATTTCGTTAAAAGTGTTCTACTAGAGGATAATCTAGCACCGAGTTCATACTACGAGGTACAGAAACTGGTAGCGGGTATTGATTTACCGTATCAGGCAATAGATTTATGTATCGACAACTACATGATCTATTGGAGAGCGGATGAGAACCGGGATAGATGCGAATTTTGTGGGAAACCTCGTTATCAGCAAACAAGGGGAAGAGTTCTGGTGCCATTCTAAGGATGTGGTATTTGCCTTTGACACTGAAGAGGTTATATCAGTCTGAACGCACAACCCAACCAATGAGATGGTATGCAGAGCACTCCACAGATGGTCAAATTAGACATCCTTCAGATGCAAAAGCTTGGAAATATTTCCAATCAACATATCTAGAATTTGCCCATGAGAGAAGAAATGTCTATCTTGGATTATATACTGATGGTTTCAGCCCGTTTGGAAAGCATGGAAGACAATATTCTGTATGGCCAGTAATTGTGACACCATACAACTTGCCACCCAATTTGTGCATGCGACAAGAGTTTTTGTTTCTCTCCATTCTCGTCCCCGTCCAGAGCATCCGAAGAGATCACTTGATGTGTTTCTTCAGCCACTGATATATGAGTTGCAACAACTATGGGCGGATGGTGCTGAGACATACGATGTTTCGTGCAAAGAAAACTTTCAGATGCGGGCAATACTTATGTGGACAATAAGTGATTTTCCAGCATATGAGAAGAGATGTTATCTTCCTCATTTTCTCCACGGCTCTCCCTCTTCTACCTGTCAAAAATCGCCGTGACGACAACTGCTCCAAATCTCTTCTCCAAACATATAAGTATTTGAATCCCTCATTAGATTTTTTTTTTAGGTTTGAAATGTTAAATTTGTGGATTTTATGTTTTGAATCTATAGATTGAGGATTGAATTGATAGTTTTAGGAGCTATATGTTGTTAGATTTTGTTTAGGTTGTAGTTTATATATAGATTGAAAATTTTAGATATGTAGATTAGGGTTTATATGTTAAATATTCTTAGAAAACATTTTTTTATAATTTTAAATATATATAAAACGTTTTAATTTTTGGTAAAAGTTATAATTAGATTTTTGGAATTATAATTATATATTTTTTTAATATACCTAAACTTTTTCTATATGTTAAATATATTTATACAACATTTTAATAATTTCTAATATATAAAAAACGTTTTTATAATTATTAATATATATAAAACGTTTTAATATATATATATTTTTATTTACATAAACGTTTTTGTATATGTGAAATATTTATAAAACATTTTTATAATTTTTAATATATATATATATATATATAAAACCTTTTAATTTTTTTTTAATATACATAAACGTTTTTACAAAGTTATAAACATTTTTATAAAACTTATTTTTTTGGGTTATAAAAATTTAAATGATATAAAACATTTTACTATTATTAATATATATGTATATATATGAACTTATTACAAAATTAGAAACATTCGGATTTAAGTTATATTTAGATATGAATTTGTTACTAATTGTCATGGATTTTATTTTGTAGGTCTGACGGTTTTGATGGACCACGAACAACACAACGTCGTTCCGTAGCTCGGAAGCGTGTTCGTTCAGGGAGTAGTTCCCATATATCAGAATCATCGCAGGAGCAAAATTCGATTCCTCCTTATGTAGCTCCACCTCAGGATCAAGCTGCTCGATATGAGCCCGGTGTCATGCCAATTGAGACGCTGATTCAACAACCAGGTCGAGAGCATCTCAAGGTGCTCCATCCCCTACCACGAGGATATACTACGTGGTAACATTTTTTTTATAATTGTTTTTTTCTTTATCATTTTTAACTTAATCTTTAATTTTTTTTAAGGTTCAACAAGTCAAACAACGGCATTTCCGCATGCATTAATGTGATGATGTATTCCATGCTCCGCAGAGGATATAAGACTTACAGTGTGATGCCTCCCGACGAAAAAGAGATGTGGTTTCGTAATTTTGCGGTAATTTTTAATTGTCTTAATTTTTTTTTACTTTTATCATTTTATATATATTTACTAATTTTGATTTTTTTGTAGCAACAATTCAATTGAGAGTCTGGACATACCGAATTTGTCCGTCGGGGCTTCCACGAGAAATCCACAGAGTCTTACGCGAACCAGCTATGAGTAGAAGACAACTATGACTTAATGACAAGATACCAAAGAATATCAACACCACAGTTTGGGAGGACTTGCAGGTGCATTGGGCGAAGCAGGAGATTAAGGAAAAGTCCGCCAAAAATTCAGCCAACCGCAACAGTGATCGTGGTGGGAAAAGTGTTTTTGTCCACAACCTCGGGGCTTGCAGTATGTCTTCTAAGGAAGATCAGCTTGTAAGTTCTATTTATTTAAAATATGTATTTTTTCAATATTTTCAATATTTATTGACTAATTTTGTGTTTAGGTTGAAGCAAATGGCGGTAATCCCGTTGATCATGTCGATGTCATGAGGGAAGAATATACTAACAAGAAGACAAGCGAAATTCAGGATCCCTTCATCAGAGATGTCATCGAGCTGGTGCAAACCAAAAAAACATAACTCCTTGCTTCTCAGCCGATGAACTCTGATGACGATTCTACGGGAGCTTCCAGCAACCTTTGCCGACTTCAAATAAACGAAATGGTGGAACATGTAACTTTTTAATTTTCTTTTCATTATAATAATTTAATTTTGATTACTAATAATTTTTTTATATATAGATGGTTCCAAAGAAGAAAGGACGTTTGGTCGGTTTGGCTCGTCGTGCGTCTTTGTGTCCTTCTTCTTCTTCACAAACTCCATATACAGATCCCGTGATCATGGAGTAGCTGCAGAACAAGGATCAGCCCAATGAAGCGTTGGAGACGCAGAACGCTACAATTCTTGAGGAATTAGCTGATCAGAAGAGGACCAACAACGAGATAATTGAAAAGATGAAGCGTTTGTTCCCAAATGAATTTTAGTTTTTTTTAAACTATAAAATTTTGTTTTTAATTTATGTAAAACTTTTTTCTATAATATTATTTTTAGTTTCATTTTTATTGATTTTTATATTTTTTTATAAATTACACATTTATTTAAAAATAAAATAATTAAAATATTTGAAAATAATTAAAATAATTAATTTTCCGACGAAAACACTCCTTTGGAAATTTCCGACGGATCCTGGCGTCAGAAATTTCTGATGGATCCCGGCGTTGGAAATTTCTGATGGAAATAGTTCGTCGGAAAATTCCGACGAAACATTCCGTCAGAAATTTCGACGGATGGTGTTCGTCGGAATTTTCCGACGAAATATTCCATCGGAATTTTCCGATGAACTATTTCTGTCGGAAATTTTCGATGCCGGGATCCGTCGGAAAAAGACTTCGACGGAATCAAGGTTCGTCGGAAATGCGTCGGACACGTTTTCCGATCAATCAGCGACAAAGTAGTTCCGATGAAAAATTTTGCTGGAATATTCGTCGGAATAATGTTCGTCGGTACTGGTCGGTTGGAATGTGTGATGAAATTTCGACGAACTTTTTTTTTTCGACGAGATATTTTCGACGACACTTTTCGTCGGAATTTTGTCAAAATTGCCATATTCCGACGAATATCGCCGTCGGAATCCGCATGTTTTTTTGTAGTGACTGAACTATATTTTCCCTTTGGTTTAGGTTTAGTTTTTTTTTAGATTTAGTTGAGTGTAAACCAAATTAGGGAAATTGTGGTGGTTTGATTTTATTTTTTTTTTAATTTCTGATTTAGTTTTGTAAACCGAAATATATTTGTTAATCAATTTTAATTTAGAAAATATTTTTTATTTTACTTTTAACTATAAAACTATTTTTTTAATTTTCAATTTTTTTATTTTTAGTTTTAATTATTTTTGGTTTATTGTAGAAGGACCTATTATAGCACGAAATATGATTTGTAACGAAAAGATAGTATTATAGTAAAGTTAATAACATCATCAAAATATTACTATCGTATCTGCACATTTTATAGTGTAAAAAATGTTATCGTAGAAAAGATACCTATGATGGAAGCCAATAACGTAGCATTTATGAATTCACTATGAAACACTTATTATAACTCATTTTCCGCGCCAATTTTTTTTGTAGTGATTGTACTTTGTTGTTTACCAACAAGTAGATAATATCTTAATAAGATCATGGTACTAAAAGAATATTTGTTACCATATGAAGTCAAAGTTCGGTTCATGAATGGGTGAGAAAATAAAAGACACAATAGGAGATTTAAGATTTCATTAAAAAAAGGAAACTAAAGATTTTTAAAAGATAATGTAAAATATCAGGATATGTTTTCGATAATACCTATATTAGATTACCTCCCGTTGTCCTAGCTGCATTCTCAGACCATAGCAAAAAGTCGCCATGAACATTGAGAAAAACAACAAGCCGGCGAAACACCTTAAAATCGTCAAAGGCCGCACACAATCATCCACAACCTCTTCAACGTATATAAGAGGAAACTCAGTGACGCTTCCCATCGATCTCATCACCGAGATCCTCAAGAGACTACCATCAAAAACCATTGCACTATGTCGATGTGTCTCGAAGCAATGGGATTCCTTAATTAGCAGCCCACATTTCGGAAAATTGTTCCTGACGAGTTCATCCACTCGGCCACAACTTTTGTTCACGTTTGAATTCAAAGGAAAGTGGCACTTCTTCTCATCCCCTCAGCATCAATTTGATGAGACCGTAAGTGTTGTAACACCGGATTATCATATGGGTGTCTCTGGAGATTGGTACAAGGAAGTTTGTCTATCCGCCAACGGTTTTGTCTATATTTACGAAAATCAGATGCTAAAGGGGAAGATGGAAAGGTTTCCTGTGCTGTGTAACCCTAGCACGGGTCAGAAAATACCTCTACCTAAAGTGAGAGCTAAGAATAGAGACTTAAGAAGCTTTCTCGGGTATGATCCTATCGAGAAGCACTTCAAGGTTTTGTGCATGAGCGTAACGAAGTATGGAAGACAATTAAACTCCAGAGAGCATCACGTCCTGACGTTAGGGGAAACAAACCCATCATGGAGAAAGATAAAATGTGAGTTTCCGCATTTTCCTCAGAAATACAAAAAGGGAATATGCATCAACGGGGTTTTATATTACGTAGCGTATAACAACTTAACTAACGTGATAGCATGCTTTGATGTTAAGTCTGAAAAGTTTAGGTCTATAGAAATAGAATATAACTTTTGGACGTTGATAAACTACAAGGGAAAGTTAGGCGTCTTAACCCGTGATTCTAGGGACGGTAATCAGTTATGTGTTCTAGATGAGACCGAGAAAGGGAAATGGTCGAAGCATATATTGTATTTCCCAGGTACGGTTATCTGGAACTTAAAATCAGTCTGGGGAACTGATACGGGTGAAATTGTTTGGGCGGAATGGCCTTGGATAAAACCATTCTATGTTTACTACTACAATGTGGAGAGAGAGATTTTTAGAAGAGTTGAGATCCAAGGAATTGATGAGAAGGTCTTTATGGATCCAGTTGAACGACCTGATGAAGTCTTCACCTTCCCAAACCATGTTGAGAATCTGATGTTTCTGTAATAAATCCGTGGCTGATAGCGGGATCTTTTGTTCTTTTTTTTTATTATATTTTTTTCTGAAGTCTAAGACCTAGACCATTTCTTAATCTTGCGGTTTAATTTTCTTGCTTATGGATTTTTGTTTTGTTTCTTAATTATCAGCGACATTGATCTTTTCTTTCTACTTCTATTTTATGCATGTATATTACTTAAAGATTACGTACGCTTGAGAAACATGTATTAGATATATAACATAGAAAAAGATTAGCTCCAACACCAAAATCATTGTGAGCTGTGAGGTTTTGACGATGCCAAAAAGCAAGAATGGTTGAAGCTTATCTACGTTTTGCCACTTTTCCCAAGGATTGTGGTTGAGCATACAAGTTATAGTTTGTAGGAGAAAACTTTACAAACTCGAGAAGAAATGTAACATCCCGATTTATAGTATACGTGGAAAGATTTAAGAAATTTGATTTGAGTTACCTATATCACCGAAATTGACTTACTTTTTCCGTCACATATCCGTCTATAACTTCAAGGTTTACGCATGCTTTGGCTGGAATAGTGAAAAGATGGGTGACCTATCGGGAAGTGATTCGCGATACTGCGCGAGTGAGGCCAAAACACAGAAACGGTCAGGTGATCATTGCATGGTCAGTAAACAATGATTTTGAGCCTTGAAAAAATTATACATTGACCATTGGAATGGGATGGGATCCACGGTCCGAGAACGGCGTAGATGGTCCATTAGCCGTGGGTGGTCGGAAAGTTTTAATTATAATATTAATTAAACCCGAAGGAGCTGCACATGATGAAGTCTTAGTTTGTCCCTCTCTTTCAGTAATCATATATTGAAAATGTGACATTGGCGAGTAGATGATAGATCAGTAATGTAGCAAATAATGTACTTTCATAACTAATTTCAGATGTAAAGTAAAAGAAACATTGTACATAAAATTGAGTAAACGTAACAGAAAATATACCCTTTCATATATATATATATATATATATATATATATATTTAAAATTATTTAGGTTTTTGCCAACAATGTCTAAATTTAATGCCAACGATAAATAAAACTTATTCGTAAAAACTGAAACATAGACAAAAATAATAATGGAATCCCAAAAGAAAAACCTAAATCATAGTCTTTAATAATGTAATTGAATCTCTTGCGATCTAGATTGTAATTCAAACATCCTAAACGACGTAAACCCTAACCAACAATATAAAATCCCATCAATGTTTATTAACTTTGAAACTTTTGTACAATATTTCTGAAATTTATCTAAGATTTCACCTTATATAATATATCTTTCTTAATATTGATAATGTTCACCTTGTACAAGCACCATTCATCTTTCTTATTTGAATTGTTGTCTTTTTAAAATATATATCTTATTCTTAAAATAGATAAATTTAAAATCTAATTAATAGCAATTTCCCAGAACCCAAACGTCGTATCAAATACTATTAACGATTATATGCGAAAATTGTAATAGCCACATATAGCCACAATTGATCGAGCAAGTTTTCGCTCAAAAAAAGATTGATCAAGTTTAATAATGGTAAATTATCGCAAATAGCATTTTAAATTTTGTCAAAATAACATTTAAGAAAGAAAAAAAAAGCCAAAATAGCATTTTTTATTTTAAAATTTTTAAAATTTGTCTTTATTTTTTTTTAAATTTTAAACCGCACTTCCAAAATCCCACCCTATAACTTTAAATCTTAAGTCTAGATTAGTTAATCAAAGGGGTATAAGTGTATATTTTTACACCTTTTAATAAAGTTTATTTTGATCATTTTTCTCGTTGAAAACTATTTTTGTGATAATTTTTTTTATTACTATCCTATGATATTTCTCTTTAATAAAACACAAATAAAAAATAAACGATGCATAGAAGCATTACATAAATTGCCATTTTAATAAAGTAAATATTGTATATAGAATTGAGTAATGGAATAACACGTTTCATATATTTTTGGAGAAACTTATATATTAAATGAACTGTGAAGCTGGCAACGAGAATGGCGATTTGTAGATTTGAAGACTATTGACGGCGGGCTTCCTACATGGCGTTTTCGACAGCTTCAGCTCCACCATAAGTGATAATCTCATACATTCCTTGTGTTATCAGCTCACCCTTACATTACCTGCAGCAATCTACTTGACGTATCTCTCAGGAAACCTTCGACTACACTTATTGTTCTTTGACATGAGTGTGCGATGACTTGAATGCTTTTGATCACGATCTCCATTGCGATCCTAATTTCCATCCAATCCCTCGTTCTTTGGCAAGTGATTTCTAGGTGCGTACTACTTGTCATCACTCTGCTCTTCATCACCGATCAGTTCTTCTTGCCCAACCTTTGCTTTTCGATCATAAAGTGCACAACCTTTTCGATCTAGCTTCTGTTTGTGTGTTTCATCCGGATTATATTATTACTCATTCCTATACGGAATTCAAAACAAACTAACTAACATCATGGATAGACATCGGTCTGCTCATGTAGCAGATGTGAAGGGAAATAGGTTAGCGTTGATAATGATGATGAACCGATACAACTTATTGATCAAGAGGATTCTCATATCATGAAGGACTATCGTCAATCCCTTATCGGAAAGATTCTAAGCCCTAAGAAACAAACATTGGAAAAGCTTATCCGCACCATGCTAGGTTAATGGGAGATGCATGATAGGGCCACGACAAATGATTTGGGGAACATGAAGTTCCTTTTCAATTTTGCCACTGAAGAGGACCTGCAATCGGTTTTGCGCCAATGACCTTTTCACTATAACTTCTGTATGTTCGTACTAGTTCGATGGGAACCAGTTGTCCATGATGACTACCCATGGATCATCCCATTATGGGTAGAGGTAACATGCATTCAATTACACTTGTGGACAATCAATAACCTGAAGAGTATTGGAGGAAGGCTGACACATTGATACAGTTGATCTCTTTGTGGGTCGTATGTTAATTGATGTGGATTTAAGGAAACAACTGACGTTTAACATGAAGATTGCATATCCGAAGGGCGAGGAGGTTACGATTCAAATCAAGTATGACAAACTTTTAAAACACTGCTCTTTCTTTGGGCTGATGAATTCTCAAGTTTCATATCGTCCAACGAAATATTCTGGGATGTGAGACCAAGGAAAACGTCCAAGAGTGTTCTCATGGGTCTAATTGCCTTCATCGGAACCATCTCAACAGTCCTTTCTGCGAGACTAGAGACCGTACGAGACTAGAGAGAGATCATAGATCGTACAATAGATATGATTAATTCAATCATGCTTCAGCTAGTCGATATATCACAACTGCTTCGAATAGGCACACAACAAGTTCGGAGTATGGTCCGAGGGAAGATTTTATCCCGATAAGTTTTCGGGAATTTATGGGTGGTAAGGAAAGGAAGTCCAACTCCAAGTTTTCTCAGTTTGGTTCTCGCTATGAACAATATTCAAAGAAGAAACATCATGTGTTGAGATAAAAAGACATGAAGGACGTGAAAGAAATTTCTAAGGTAGTTTCACGTGAGTCTTATGCTCAAGGAACACAATCTCAGATCATTACGAGCAATGGGAAATCTCCTCGTAAGCAACACAATGAAACAAAGGATAGCCAAGTGTGTAACAGAATTAGTAAGAGGATAGCAAGTCAGATTGTCACTCCATCCCATTTGCAACTTAATCAAGACGTCAATGTAACAAAGAGAGATAAAGGAGCGGCCCGATGTTTGAATTTCTCTCCTAAGGAGAAAGTTTTACCCGCTGATGCTCAAGTTATTGGAGCCTTAAAAGACATTGTAATTACCAAAACCAACAGTAAGAATGAGGAGAAGAGTGTTGCTCCAATGGACTATGAGGAACAACATGAGGACTTACTTGGGGGAAAAAAATAATGGAAATGGGAAGTGGGATAAAGAGCAGGGAGGAAGTAAGGGACGTGTTTATGGAGGATCGGGCCGGAGATATTAAGGCAAAGTCATCATCCTCGTCCAAGATCAGAGGCAAGGCTGGAGTCACGTTTGGCTTACAGAGCAAGAAGGAGGAGTTCCTTTGTCGGGATCTCCAAGAAGGCGTACGACCTCTTCTATGGATATGGATCACTCGGTGTGTCACCTTTCAGGTGCAATAAAGAGTTGAAAAGGCACCATACGTAAGAAATATGGTTCGGAGGGGTCCAAAACACCTCCCACCATCATCTATGAGGATACTTAGTTGGAACTGTCGAGGGATTTGGAGCGACCTCACATTTCGAAGATTTACAAAGCTGTCTCAGAATCATCATCCATGACTTGTGTTCTTTTCTGAAATGAAGAATAGAAGTCTGCTGTTGCAAGACATTCATGCCGACTTAGGATTTGATCATTTGTTTACTATTGAGCCACTTGGTCTCAGCGGAGGTTTAGCTTTATTTTCTATGGATGAATTTCAAATATTTTGTTTTTGTTTTCAAATAATAGAATGATTGATGTTGAAGCAGTCATTAATGGAATAAATTTCTTTCTGACGTTTGTTTACGGGGACCCTGTACTAGTACGCAAAGATCAATTCCGGGAACGTCTTACGCGTTTCTTGACTACACGATTTGGACCATGGTTTATGATATGTGATTTTAATGAAATTACTGATCATAGTGAAAAGGAAGGAGGAAGAAGACGTTCAGATAACTAATTTATACCTTTTAGAGAAATGCTAAGTGACTATGGAATGCTGAAATTTCCATTGCTAGAAATATGCTATCATGGGTTGGAAAAAGACGACATTATGGGACCGTCAAATGTCGTCTCGATAGAGCAGTTGGAAATGACGATTGGCATGAGAAATTTCCACAGTTAGCAGTAAAGTACTTGAGACAATGGGGATCGGATCATCGTTCGGTCCTCGCAGACATTATCATAAAACCAACAAGAGTGAAGAAAAAAAATTAATTTTATAAATGTTGGTTAGATAATGAAGAACTAAGGCAAATTATTCTTGAGGGACGAAACTCATCTGAACTCCCATTTGAAGCAAACATTATGGAACATATTTCCAGTTGTCGAAAAGCCTTTAGTCAATGGAAGAGGAAGGAAAATCTGAACTCAAAGAAACTGGTAGAGGAGTTGAAAGAGAAGGTTAAGAACCTATATTCAGATAATGATGCCACATCAGAGGAATTTTAGAGGTTTTAAGAGAATGATCCGATGCTCCTAAGGCAGAGGAATTGTTCTGGAAACAAAAAAGTTATGTTCTTTTGGCTACGACTGGGAGATCGTAACTCTAAATTTTCCACGCCCTGATAAAGCAAAGGTAAGCGAGGAATCGTATCACAAAGCTTTCAGATTAAAATGGCAATATGGTTGAAGATGAGGATGGACTGGTAACTATTGCTACTAGCTATTTTAGGCAATTATTTGAATCATAAAATCCGGAGGATACATAGTATGCCCTGTGAAATATATCAACGATGATCACGGGACCGATAAATGAAGAATTAACAGCCCCGGTCACTGAATGGGAGGTGAAATTGGCTCTTTTTCGGTGCACCCAGAGAAAGCACTGGGTCTTGATTTTATGACTGCACTATTCTATCAGAAGTTTGGGACATCATCAAAGATGATTTAACTCGTTTGGTTAATCAATTTGTTTTTGACAGAATTATGGCACCAGGGCTAAATGACAAAAATATTTGATTAATCCCACAAACAGATAAGTCAATAGAGATATCCATATTCAGACCCATCAGTTTGTATAATGTCATCTACAAGATAATATCCAAGGTCTCATGCCAAAGATTGAAAAAGGTTTTGCCATACCGTATATCTGAAACACAATCAGCCTTTATAGTTGGAAAAGAGATTACAGACAATATCATGATCACTCAGGAGATGTTTCATACGCTACGGACAAAGCCAAGTGGAAAAGATAAAAGAATGGTCATAAAGACATATATTAGTAAAGCTTACGACAGAATGAAATGCTCGTTCATTGAAGGAGTTATGAGGACAATGATATTCTCTGATATTTGGACTGACTTGATTATGCGTTGCATTACCTCAGTAAAGTATAAGGTACTGATGAATGGCCAATCAAGGGGAAATATAGTCCCAGAAAGAGGTCTACTTCAAGGAGATCCTTTGTCTCCTTTCATATTTATTCTATGCACAGAAGCGCTCGTTGGCCTTCTAAATCATGCAGAGAACCAAGAAAAAATAACGGAGATGCGTGTTACACGCGCTAGCCCCTCGGTATTCCACCTTCTATTTGCTGATGATAACATTTTCTTTTGTAAGGCGAAGCCCCGTGAATGTGAAGAAGTTATGAAAGTAGTAAGGACAATATGAACAACATCTGACCAATGTATCAACTTTGAAAAATCTTCTTTACTCTTTGGTAATAGAATACCTCGAAGCGTCAGGCATCAGATTAATGATACACTAGGGATTCAAAATGAAGGGGTGTATGAGTTCTTATCTAGGAATCCCATAGGATATAAGTGGATCCAAGTGTAAGCTATTTGCATACTTTAAGGACAAACTTATAAACATAATGAATGGATGGAATGGTAGATGGCTATCGAAAGGAGAAAATGAAGCATAATTAATTTTATCTTGTTAGTCCTTCCAACATATGTCATGTCTAGATTTCTACTTCCACTCTAGGTATGTGAAAACCTTGCAAGTGCCATTGCACAATTCTAGTGGAGTTCGAATCCACCAAAACGAGGAATTCATTGGGAAAAATGGGAGAACATGTGTCTACCTAAAGAGGAGGGAGGAATTAGATTTTGTATGATACATGAGTTCAACTTGGAATTTTTAGCGAATCAACTTTGGAGACTGGTCCAAAACCCTGACTCACTATTAGCTCGAATGTTGAGGGGAAAATACTACCGTCTGAGTATGCCTTTGCGTATTGGCTCAGTTAACAACTCATCATATGTGTTCACAAGAATTTCAGCTGCAAGACAATTTTATTTTAGGTATTTGAAACAAGGTTTAATTTGGATATGAAGTCAAGGTATGGGAAGATCTGGGGATCCCTACGGTACCAGCAAGGCCAGCTCGACCAATTGCGCCAGTAATGAATCCGAGAATGGTTGACAGAAACTTGATAGATGCTGAGTTAAAGAAGTGGGACGCTGGGTTATTGGAGAATTATGTAGTTCCCGAGGATATAACGCTGATCTGAAGTTTGGCCATAAGCCCAAATCATGAGAGAGATACATTTTGCTAGAACTATACAAAAATGGGCAGTACACGGTCAAGTCTGGATATTGGGTAGCACAATATATATTGAACGCTGAGGAGGAAAATGAGGTGAAGGAGCCTAGTATCACAAAACTTTAAGCCTTTGCTTGGAAGATTAAAGCATCTCAAAAGATATGTAATCCTATTGGACAATTGATAACATGCCATATGGTTGTGATAAGAAATCTAACATGTCACCATATGAGATGTGATAATTATTGTCCAAAATGTGGAGAACTAGAGGAATCTGTAACTCATGCGATCTTTGAGTGTCCACCATCATTACAAGTTTGATCCTTATCGGCGACACCCTTTAGTCCAAATATCTTTCCATTTCCGAACATTTATGCAAATATGAATTACTTGTTCTGGAGGAAGAATAGTATTGAGGATCCATCACTGGATAAGGACCTTTATCCCTGGTTAATCTGGCACATTTGGAAGGCACTGAATAATAAATTCTTTAGAGGGATTGATATAGGTCCAATGAAGCTAGTTAGATATGCGGAGAGCGAATGCCAGGTCTGGTTTAATGCAAATGAGATGGTACTGATACCACAACAGGTTCAATCCTTGGAAGAAACTCAAGTCTTATGCTTGAATAATATATGTATGGTGGATGGTTGATGGAAATCCATTTCACAATTTAGTGGATACAAATAGGTATGGAAGAATATCAAAGGAAATATTCAGCTGTTGGGGGCGCGTAATGTAGTAAGAAGAGAAGCAGACTTACACACGGAATTAGAGGCTTTGAAATGGGCAATGGAATGCATACTTTAGCACTCGATATGACAAAAAATTTGGGATAGATTGCAAGGACCTTATTGCAATGATAAATAAGTCACATGACTGGCCAAGTTTTGCTACGGAGTTGAAAGCTATCAAAATGCTACAGCTTTGTTTCCTGGAGTTCAAGATCTTTTATATACCACGAGCGTATAATGGAATTGATGATTCTTTAGCTAGGAGTGCGCGTTTTTTCACCATAAACTTTATTACTTTGGTTGTTTTATTCCAGTTTGGTTACACAAACCACTTAAAAATTGAGTAATATAATAACTGTTTGTCCTAAAAAAATGAACTGTGAAGTTTCATAATCATGATAAAATTTTGGAGATTAAATATAAGGTGGAAATTTACAATTTGAGTGGAAATAATTGGTTAAATGATCTTTTTTTGCCAGATAATGTGCAACCTCATTTGATTGGCGTGATATATGTGTAAGTGAATTTGTTGTGCCTTTCAAAACTATTACTTACTTTCAATATCTCGCAAACTCGATGTTGAAAGCTTTTTCACCTAGTATTGATACTCTATACCAAATTTTGTCAGTCTCCTTCAAAGAAAATTGGAGTGAACCCATGAATACAACGTATTGAACTGATATTAAAAACTTTTCGGCTTCGGCTTCTAATGGAAAAAGTGTAATTCTTAAGTTTGCTGAACCCCAAAATCTAGACATTCCCAAATCTTCTTGCTATTCATCCTCATGTTACAAGTTTATTGGAGTTGTGGTATCACTACAAAAAAACATAGGAAGTTTCGATGGAATTTTTGATGGAACTAACTCTATCAGGAATTTCGAGGAAATAAACTTTATCGTAAATCTGTTAAAAAGTTCTGACGGTTTTTCAATGATTTAAATTGTTTAGTTCCAACAAGAAGCCGCCGGGAATTCGTGCAAATTTCTTACAAATTCTCGTGGATGTTTTGATGGATTCTCGAAGGCACTAAATAAATATTCATTTTTAATAAGTTAGTCGGAAATCCATCAGTAATTTTTGAAGAATGATCAAGGGAACTAAATAAGTATTTGTATTAAGTTTATAGTAAATTCGTCAGAAATTTGTCAGAAACTTTTGAGATTTCGTCAGAAATCTGTATGTATACGAATATTGTTGATATATTTATACATGTATAATGTTGATATGTTTATGTATAATGTATACATTTAGTTTTGATATGTTAGATTAGGGTTTGTTAGATTAGGAATTTAGAAATTTTTGTAATTTGTCCTTAAAATTCTTTGGTTTATTATTAAAATCATTTTCCAAATTATATAATTTTTTGCACATTAAGTTTTATTATTTTAAATAATTTTTAGAATTAAAAAGGTTTTGAAATTAATTGATTATTTTTTGTAAATTTTTAAACATTTCCAATGAATTTCTAATGGAAATTTTCATGTGAATTCTCGACTAGAATTTTCCGATGAGGTCGCAACCGGAAATTCCCAACAGATCCCGAATGACAAGTTTTGACAGTCGTAAACGTTGAAAATTCTTCTTAAAATGTTCATCGTGAATTTCCAAAGACAACTGTTCGTCAAAATCCGTTGGGTTAGACGATTCCCAAAGACTTTCTGATGGATATGGTTGTTGAGAATAGCTTGTTTTCTAGTAATGTATTTTGCATCAAAATTTCACTTTAGGAGTCCATGGGTAGGATGTTTCCAGTGATTACTATGACATGTGTCATATATGTGACCCTGGCAGTTGCTTTTAACCATTCATACACCTCTCCATTGATAACCTTACATCTCGTAACAGATTGACGTATTGTTGTTTAAAAATCTGATTGCTTTTTTTATTTCCATATTCACTAAGCTAAAAGAAAATTTTATGTTGCTTTTCACTCTCATAGGTCAGTTGGAAGTTTAGGATTTGACCTACATTGTGCCTCAAGTTGCCTGGCCAATTTTTAGAACCTTGCCTAAAACAGATGAAAAAACCCTCTAAATAAGATGTTCCAGTTTAGGTAGTAATTGCAACCTCAATACTGGACTCCTAGTTAACTCTGTCGCTACTCTATAGCCTGAGTTACGAGAGTAATCTCATGTTTTATCATAACACATCACCCTGAATGATTCATGTGTTAAATGTAAACTAGCCATTAAATCCCTCTTTAACTATCACAGAATCTCCCACTTTCATAGTAATGTTTTTTGAATAAGGCAAGAAAAATATCCCTTCCGTTACATTAAGATATATTTTTTAGAATAAAATTAGTTTCACAAAAATAATTTTTTTGTATTTTCTATGAGAATATATTAAACTTCAAAAAATTAATTGTCTTTATTGATTTACTATTGGTTAAAATTTAGAAAAAATAAAAATTACATAAAATAATATATTTATTATAGTGATTTAATGAGTTTTCTTAATATGTGTGAAAACATTAAATTTTTTATCTTTATGAAACAAAGGGAGTATATTCTCTTGTTATGAAACCGTTGTTCCTTGGTGGTAGTGTGGCTGGTAACCAATGATCCTCATATAGATTGATTGGAAATGAAGTGTATTCCCTTCTTTAATTAGGAGCTCCAACCATGCTAAGATTGATGACCAACAATAAGACTGATTCTATTTTAGTGTTTCTTCTAAGACGTAGGCGTTATTGAACGAGCCTTCTAGAGTCTTGAAAAATAAGGGGTTTAGGTTTTAAAGGATCCGCCGTGCTTGTCTTGTTAACAAAACATCATTAAATATCTCAAGATCTCAAATCTTTTCTCCCTTCCTTTTATGGATGCGCTAATCGCTTCCACGTAACCCATGGTATTATTTTCGCATCAAAAAATTTAGTCTGCCACAACCTTGTACTAGTGCTTGTTTTATCTAAAATTCTTACGAATTGACTGAAACTATTCCTAGACACCAATTTGCTCTCAGTTCATGGCCCTATCCTTTCCCTACTCTAGGTGCACTATTTTGGAAACCTTGTAAAACTTATTTACAGACCATTTAATCACCATGTGGTCTTCATGTGTTTTGTCCTCACTGACGAGATACCTAAATCACTTCCGAATAATTCACCCATGCTACACATGTATAGATTTGGTTATGATTTCACATACAATGTTTTGAACATCACTATTCATGGGCCCACATAGTTTGACTACCTTGGTGTTAATTTGAAAGACTTGAAAGATTTATTTACAAACTAGACAATTACTACATGATGTTTTTTTTTTGTAATCGATCACACATACCAAAAATTACTTGATGTAAGGTTTCTCATACCATGATTGTGCAAGCTCAAACACACATAAATATGGATTTCTTATGGAAGAATTGAATAAAAAAGATAAGGACACTTTCGTAATCAATTTAACAATTTCTTTACATGTATCACTATTTTTCTATAAATCGACAATCATCTCCACTCACAAACCACAATGTCTTCGTTGCACTAAAGGCCGTCACTGGAAAATGTATCCCCATATAACTACACATACGTTTGAGTTTAGCTCTGATGTCATTCATAACATCCTTAACTGCACCATCCATAGGCCTAACGCATACTATTGGCATGTGGGCTCAACACCTCGATAGATGGCCAATGCATTGTTTTGGAAGGCCTAAAAAGTTATGTATCGACTTTGCAATGACCATGTGACTTTCCTATAGTTTAACCTCACTCAAACGGAATGACTTCACTCAAACCAGTGAAAACCGATATCAAATCAATTGATATCAAAATGAAATTAAAATCCGACCTGACTTGATATCTAAATAGAAACCTGACCCAACATCCTAATTAAAAGTTGTCTTGAGAACTATTTGGATACCGAGACGTGTTTTAATTTCAATTTGGTACCAACTTGTTTGATATCATTTTAGATTTTAAACCATTAAAACCAAGCTAAAATTTTGTCTATGTGGGTTCGGGTTTCGATATTTGAAAACGGAGGTAAATAGATTCATATACTTCAAATGTCTGCAATTAGGACAATCATTAAAGATTACGTGGAACTGTTACTACACGATATTTCTGGTGTGTAAATAGGTAATTTACCTTCTTCAACACAAACATATTTAACTCATTTACCAGCCAACAAAATAAATGTACTTTGGTGACAAGTGTATCAGTATTTACTTTTGAATCTCTCCACATGCAACATTATACTTTGGAATCAAAATGTTGCAGAAATGATCGAAGCAAGTATATTGAAGTTTTTAGAACAAAATATGCTATATATATATATATATATATATATATATATATGTGTGTGTGTGTGTGTGTGTGTGTGTTAGAATAAAAACAATTATTTATAATTTATTATAAATTAAAACTCTAAATACGACTGCTATTTTGTGGGGAAATGGCCAAAACAATTGCATATGTTGAGCTTATGTATAAAGTATAAGACAATGCAAACAAATACTCAAATTTTGAAAAAAAAACAAATTCATATATTTTGTTTGATTTTTTTGTGAAATCATATATTTGATACCATATCCATTAAATTATGTTGGCATGGATATCACTTTGATATTATTATTTTATATATATATAGTTTATAACGAATAATGTTAAATTATTTTTTATGATTTTTTTTTCATCAAGATAAATAAATTCAATTAAGATTTTGTTAACCAAATAGAAGACTTTGTGTCCATGAAAATTAAGATTTTTAACACATCTTCACTGATCTCAATATTGAAAATAAGGCATTTTTCTCTTCCACGGAAGATGAAGAACTTAGCGTTATGAAATCTTTTTTTGCCAACCTTTCCAGACTCAATGTATGAAGACAGATTGTCAGATAACATGAATCTATATACCTACCTCAATGTGCCAATTACATCGAATAAATTGCTTAAGCATTTCCATTTATCCAGTGATAGAGGATTGATATCCTCCATGAAGAAGAAAACTTTGATAAAACAGAAGATATTTTTGCAACAAAATCATCTTTTTACTATGGGAAAATTTTGTTAGTAAATTAGGAGTTGGCATGGGTAAATGATGATTCCCACATAATTCAACTATAAGGTAATTCATACGATGTCTAGTTTCAAAAGATACTGAGAAATCAAAAGACGAACCAGGTAAAGTGTAATTTAAAACAAGGTATATTTAAAATATCGTATCAAGCGTCGATCTATATAGCTAACTTAACAAGAACTGGTTAAAATTTCCCTAGAAAGTAACTTATATTTGTTTTTAGTTGGCAGCCATATTCAGATCTCATTGACCCAGGCCCGGTCCGGAGCATAGACAAAGGAATCGACCACTTAGGGCATCCCGATTTTACATAAAAATTTTAGTTGTATGTAGAGCACTATAAAAAAATTATATGAAGAATAAGGGCAAAAATTTGTAACGGTTGTAAACTAAAAACGAGTTCATTCTCTTTTCCAAATCCAAATAGTTCTTACAAACAAATGGGAAAAGCATATACTGTTGGTGAACTTAAGAGAAATCATGATCTTTTCCATGGTGTCATTATCTATCTCTAATTTTCCTTCCCTAAATGTGTCATTCATGAGTCATGACCATTAACTTCCAAATTAAATCTTAGACATTACTAGGAGATTATGACTATTTTGCCATTCAACCTTTTAGTAAGATCATGGTCCTAAAAAGAATATATGTTACCCTATGATATCAGAGTTAGGATCATGAATGTGTGAACAAAATAAAAGACAAAATAGGAGATATAAGATTCGAAATTAAAATAAGGAAATAAAAAATATAAAAAAGATATTGCATGGTAAAATATCAGGATATGTTTCGATAAACTTAGTAGTAGCTTACCTCCCGTTGTCCTAACCGATTCTTAGAGCAAAGCAAAAATTGCAAAATGAACATAGAGAAAAGCCGTAAAATCATCAAGCGGTGCACACAATCATCGACAACCTCCTCAACGTATGTTGGAGAAAGCTTAGATACGTTTCCCATGGATCTCATCAACGAGATCCTCAAGAGACTACCATCAAAAACCATTGCAATCTGTCGATGCGTATCAAAGCAATGGTCATTTTTACTTTGCAGTCAACATTTCGCGAAATCATTCCTGACATGTTCATCGACTCGGCCAAGTCTTTTGTTCACGTTCGAACTGAGTGGTAAGTGGCACTTCTTCTTATCCCCTCAGCCTCGGAATATTGATGAGCACGTAAGTGTTGTAGTAGCTGATTACCATATGGGTATCTCTGGAAATTGGCACAAGAAATTTTCTCAAGTCGCCAACGGATTTGTTAATATTTACGAGAAGCAGATGTCAATGGGAAAGAGAAATATGGAAAGCGTTCCTGTGCTATGTAACCCTAGCACTGGTCAGCACGTACGTCTACCTAAAGTGAGAGCCAGGAATAAAGACTTAAGAAGCTTTCTCGGGTATGATCCTATCGATAATCAGTTCAAGGTCTTGTGCATGACCGTGGCAAAGTATAGAGGACAAAAGAACTCTAGAGAACATCAAGTTCTAACGATAGGGAAAGGAAAACCATCGTGGAGAAAGATCAGATGTTTGGTTCCGCATTTTCCTGTTAGGTTCAGAAACTCGATATGCGTCGACGGGATTGTGTATTACGTAGCTTGGAGAAGCATGAATATAGTGATAGCATGCTTTCATGTTAAGTCTGAGGAGTTTAGTTTTATAAAATTAGAAGATGTTAGCTATGTGTTGGCCAGCTTCTTTGCGATGATAAACTACAAGGGAAAGTTAGGTCTCTTAGTCCATAAGTTTGGTAACGCTGATCAGTTGTGGGTTCTTGATGATAGAGAGAAAGAGATATGGTCTAAGTATAACATTTTTTTTCCAGATATTTATTTCTTTGCTGGAAAATCAATCTGGGGAACTGATATGGGTGAAGTTGTTTGGGCGCCACGTCGTTGGACATATCCATTTTATGTTTTCTACTACAATGTGGAGAGACAGAGTGTTAGAAGAGTTGAGATCAAAGGAATTGAAGAGAAGATATTGATGGGTCGAGATCGCCCTGGACCAGTCTTCACCTTCACAAACTATGTTGAGAATTTGATGTTTCTGCAATAAATCCGTGCCTGATATCGCGGTTTTTCTTTTTATTTTTAGTTTTGTTGAACTCCAAGTCTTTTTTCATTTGATCATTTCTGAATCTTACCATCTAATTTGATCGATTGCTTATGAGATTTTCTGTTTCTTAATTCTCAGTAGCATCTATCTCGTTAATCATTTCATGCTACTGTTTTTTTTGTTATGCATGTATATCACTTAACCATTACGTAGACTTTAGGAATAAATCTACACAGAAATAGGTAAGGCACATCACCTTAGATGAGCATCTTCAATGGATAGTATCTCAAAAGTCTTTCAAATTATTATAAATTTTTTTAAGAAAGAATAAAACTAGAAAAGAAAGAAGAAGAGTTTCTCATATGAGAGACACCAAAACATTGTTCAAAAATCCACTTACACTTTATGACCTTTCCATTGGCTAATATAGATAAGTCTTTGCTTGTGCTTCTCTTTTAGTAACTATGTATACTGAGAATGCAACACAATGTACTTTCATATGTAATCAATTTATGTTGCAAAAGTAAATCAATGATTGGATATGCACTTAAGTAATACTACAATAAAACTAGGTAGCAATCCGCGTTCTGCGCAGGGTGAATTTTTTTTTTTTAAACATAAATCTTAAATTAAAAGGTTATGTTTTATTTTATTGTAAGATGGGATGTATATAATGAATAACAACACACAATTATTAGTGATTGTATATATTAATAAAACATTAATTGAAGTTTTCCTACATATTTAGTGATATATAATGTAATTTAAACTAATAGTTAAGTAACATATAATAAAGAAGTTATAATTAACGTCTTTTGTTATTTTTGTATAATTTATAACTGTAAGTTATTTTTACATTGATGATTTATCGTTTGTCATTGTATAAAAAATAAATAACACTTTTATTTTTGATCAAAAATTGAAGTATATAGTCATAAATACATAAGTAAAATCTATAATAAAAATTTAAGATATTTTGATCAAAATTTTTAGAGTTTTATTTATGAAGTAAAAAACTTCAACTCAAAAATCCAAACATGTGTCAAAATTTTTATAGGATCATGTTATTAGTGTAAACATATTAAAATTTTAGAAGTTTTTTGGTGACATGTTAATAGTTTTTCAAAAAAAAAACTTTTGGTGATGACACATCATATTATTAGTGTGAACATATTAAAGAAATTATTTTTAAAAATATATCTCTTTTAATGTATAATATATAGGAGATCATCAACAATATAAATTCAAGGGCGGCTTGTATTAAATATTCATTCATATTTACTAGCAGTGTGACGAAGTGTTTAGTAAAGAGCTTTCTGAAGTCGTGATATTATTATTAGGGTTTGTGTTATTCTCTATTAATATTTGTCTGAGGATTGATTGTTTATGGATAACTTTACTCATATTCACATATTAATAATAGATTGAGACAACACCTTACGAACACCTTTATTGAAGGCTTTTAATACACATTCTCCAGATATAAGAAAACAAAATCTATAAATTATTATGTTCGGTACTTAAAAATCATGAGAACCTCACACCACAATATTTCAAATTACAATCATGAGAACCTCCAAGCATAATATTTAAATTAAAAAAATGGTGTGTTCTCAAGGTTTTTAAATACTCACATTAAAAAATAATATTTTATGTATTTACAAATTAAGAACCCAATATATGATGAAAACTTTCCATTGAAATATATCCCAACATATCAAATATATATATTGCATATCACTAGTCTAAAATGATTATTACATTTACGCTCTAACTTGGTATACATAAATCATTTAAAAATTATGTCAACTTAAGAATTTAATGTTGATCAAAAATATAAAATCATATATTCCTCTGGTCAACAATACTAATAAATTTAACTAAATATATTTCATTAAACTGGTAATATAATCTTTATAACTACAAATCTGTTGAAAAAGATTTTAGCAAGATACTAGTATTTAAAAAAATATGTAAATATCAATAATTTTGACTTAGTAATGAAATAGAAATATACATTAATATATAAAATAAAAATTATATATTTTTCATATATTTTATAATCATAATCTATCATATTAAAATAAAATTACTATATGGAAGTAAATATTATAAAATTATATTAAATTGATAAATTAATCTATTTTATTTTCATAAATAGAAAATATTAATGTTTAAAATATATAATACATTGGTAATACAAGTTAACCTTAGTAACTATATAATACCTTATAGAACTAACATATTAAACTTTTATATATACAAAATATATTATCTAAATAAACATAAAAAAATTATATACGGTAATTCAATTTTAGCCCCGGATCAGAATTTAGTATAAACTAAATATAAAATAATTTTCAACTATGATATTTCATTCATATGTTAATTTATTAATAATCAAATGTAAATCCAATAAGATAAATATATAATAAAAAACGATTGAAAAAATAATATTAAGATGTAACTATAAAATTATTGTGTTTTTAATATTTATATAAATATTTAAATATATAACTAAAGTCACTAATGATGTAAAGTAAATATCTATATAAAAATGAAAATAAAACCGCACGGTTGCGGTTTTCTGCCAAAACTAGTTTCCCATTAAAAAATAAATACCTTTTTCTGTCAAAAACTTAAAATATGTTATTTTCACCACAAAATTAAAATATGCTACTCCATCAAAAATGTAATGTTTCAGTATATTTAAATTATATTTTGGATATTTTCATCAAGCTTAGAGTAAAATGATTGGGGTGGGGGGGGGGGGTGGGGGTTAGTGTATTGATAAAATATCCCCTATTTTAGAAGGGATTTGAGATCGAAAAAAAAGAGGGAAATAAAAGAGATTTTAGGAAATTTGAGGTTGGTCTCGATTCTGTCTCTCTCATCTTCGATTTTGTCAAAATCCCTTTGTCGGTTGGTCTCTGTCTTCGTCGTCGACTCTGTCGAAATCTCCAAGGGAGATGATGTTTGATCCATGCAATCACCGTGAAGGTTCGAATTCTTTTATTAATTTTTTTTTTCCCGTGAATTGAATTCCGTCGATTAGAATCAAATATTTTGTTTTGATGATGAGATTTGACTCTGTTTATCTCCTCTCTTTTTCTCTCTTATTACATTGATTTGGTTCCATCTTAATATTCATATGTTCTTGTCCAGTTTCCAAACCTTGTTGTAACTGAAATAGCCGGGAGAGAAAGAGAGGTATGTATCTTTATATATCTCTGATTCAGTATCTCTTTGATCCAATTAGTTTATTGAGCTTATGGGTTTTGTAGGAACATCATGGAGAGAGGAAGAACATATGAGCTATGTCTCTGATTCAGTATCTAGGTTTACAGAAGCTTTGTAAAAGATGTTCTAGCTACATTGGTTAGTCTTTTTTTCCTTACTCTGATTTGGTTTCAGGTTAGAGATATAACTATAGTGTATTTGATTAAATAGGTCATATGTTATTGTGTTCAATGGTAGAAATTAAATAAGTCATATGTTATTGCAGAGAGTAGATATACCGATGGATCAACAAAAAACAGATCAAACATCATCAAAGCGGATCAAACATCATCAAAGCATCTGTCTTTCATTTCATTTGGCAAGAGGTAATTAGACAATCCTTTTAATGCGTGTTAGACATTGATTAGGTTGGAATTAAAGGAATTTTCTTGTTTTTTTTTGTTTTAGGTAGATACATTGATTTCCATTAACACATAACACCTACTACACTCTCCTTAACTTTGCTTTCATTTCAGTTTGCAAGAGGTAAGTAGACAATCCTTTTAATGCGTGTTAGACATTGATTAGGTTGGAATTAAATGGACTTTCTTGGTTGTTTTAGTTTTAGGTAGATACATTGATTGCCATTAACACATAACACCTACTAAACTCTCCTCAACTTTGCTTTTAAATCCAACCAACTCTCCCTTTCTCATTTTATATCTTCTTCTCCTTTGATATTTCCTTTCATAAAACAGAACAAGCTCTCCTTCTCCTTTGTTAATTCCTTCTCCTTTGCTATGGATCCATTTAGCCAACCTTGTAGCTTTCAAAACCACTTAAACAGTCAACAACCAAACACCTCATTCTCCTTTGTCAGTCGTGAACCTAGTATAAAACTCTCTGCCTCGGATGCCTCTGTGTTTGGTACACAATGGTGTGAAGATGCAAACGAAGATGCACACTTTGTGTTTGACCGTAAAGAAAGACGGAAATAGACATCAGTAGAAGATATTGTGCTCATCAGTACTTGGTTGAACACCTCCAAAGATCATGTGACAGGGAATTAGCAAAAAGAAATTGCGTTTTGGAAATGGATTGCAACCTATTTTTCATCAAGTCCAAAGCTTGCTGGTTTTCAAAAGAGAGAGGCAAGTAACTGTAAACAAAGGTGGGGGAATATTAATGAGGGTGTATGTAAGTTTGTTGGGTGTTATGATGCTACAACAAAACATAAATCCAGTGGGCAGAGTGATGTTTTGATAATGGCTCATGAAATCTTCTTTGTAAATTTTACACTCGAGCATGCATGGTTGGAGCTTCGCCATGATCAAAAATGGTGTGGAGCTTCTTCTACTAAAGATAAGGTTAGCTCAAATATAAAATAAAAAGTTAGATGACCAATCTGCACAATCATCAACCTCTGTGCCAGGTTGCCATGGAGAGGATGAAGCAATGGCTCGTCCTGTCGGTGTTAAAGCAAAAAAGGTTAAAGGTAAAAGCAAGGCAACGACTTCAGAAGAGGAAGTGAAGCCACTTGTGGAGTTTCAGAGCATGTGGGAGTTAAGGCAGAAGGACTTTGTTTTGAAGGAGAAGCTTAACAAGCAAAAATTGCTTGACAACCTAATTGCCAAGTCAGAGCCACTTAGTAAACTTGAAATCGCCTTGAAAAATAAACTAATTACTGACATGTTGTCAAGTTAGTTTGGTTTCTCATTTATCCTTAATGTCGAGTCTGGATGACAAGATTGTTGTCTTGGTCTGTCCCTGCAAGCTTTAACTTGATATATATGTTGCTCTCTTTGTGTGTATTGTCTTAGATCATTTTTTTTACAGGTGGAAGACAATAAGAACCTTAATCATTATGAAGGGAAATACAAGTCTTCCAGTAATGCAAATACATGTTTTCCATGTGACACAAGAAGACACTTGGGGTGGCCAACATGTGAGTACACAGAAACCATGTGACACAAGAAGACATTTGTGATTCAAAATATCTATTCAAAATTTGTGTTATGTGTTCGATGTTTTCTTTATAAGATGTTACCATGACCATTTGTTCTACTATCTCACATTTTGCTTATTTCTTTAAGTTTTTATTTCTTCATTTCTTTCTTCACATTCACCAAAATAGCAAGAGTTTCCACTTTCTAAATGGCATCTTCTTCTTCTAATCATTTTGAAGAAATGGATGAGATATTCGACCAAATTTTCGATAAACAGTTCGAAAATCTTTTCATTCATCATGGTGATCATCAAGAAGGGGCCAAGTAAAAAAAGAGAGCCTACATTGAAAGAAAACGTGAACAAGGACACATCCAGTTATGGAACGATCATTTTAGTGAATATACAACATAACCTTCTCAAATATTTCGACGCCGTTTTCAAATGAACAAGCCCTTGTTCATGCGTATCGTTGATCGACTCTCCGCTGAAATCCCATTCTTTCAACAACGAAGAGATGCTACTGGAAGGTTTGGTCACTCTCTGTTACAAAAGGCAACGGCAACAATTCGTATGATGGCATATGGTTGCCCAGCTTATGTGGTTGACGAATACCTCCGAATTGGTGAGACCACCGCGCTTTCTTGCTTGGAACATTTTTTTGAAGGAGTCATAAATTTATTTGGAGTTGAGTATCTAAGACGATCCACGCTAGAAGATCTTCAACGACTCCTCAATATTGGAGAGATATGTGGATTTCTCGGGATGATAGGAAGCATTGATTGTATGCATTGGAAGTGGAAGAATTGCCCGACCGCATGGAAAGGTCAATATACACATAGATTAGGAAAGCCAACAATCGTTTTAGAGGCTGGAGCTTCAAAAGATCTATGAATATAGCATGCGTCTTTTGGAACTCCAGGTACATTAAACGATATCAATATTCTTGATCGATCACCAGTTTTTGATGATATATTACAAGGTCGAGCTCCAAAAGTGAATTACATTGTCAATGGACATGAGTACCATTTGGCTTACTATCTCACAGATGGTATTTATCCAAAATGGGCTACTTTTGTCCAATCTATTCCATTTGCACAAGATCCGAAAGCATCCTTATTTGCTACATATCAAGAAGCTGTACGTATAAATGTCTATCGTGCTTTTGGGGTCTTGCAAGCTCGATTTGCCATAGTAAAAATTCCATCTCTTTTGTGGGATAAAATAAAAATTAGAAAGATAATAAGAGCATGTATCATTCTGCATAATATGATAGTAGAAGACGAACAAGATGTATACACTCAGTTTGATGTATCAATATTCATACAACCAGAATCAAACCGAAGTTCACAAGTGGATTTCACGTATTCTACATATATGCCTTCAAATATCGGCAATATGATGAGCATTCGAAATCGAGTTCGTGATAAAAAAATACATCAACAATTGAAAGTTTATTTGGTTTAGAATATATGGCAAAAATTTGATACAAATCAAGATTACAACTAATCGGCTTTTTCTCGTTTATGTTTTTCTTTCATGTTTGTCTAAAATTTCTAATTATAATTTTGTATTTCTATTTTTAATATGTTTCTATGTCATATTTGTTTAAATTTTATAAAATGCAATAATTTATAAGTTTTGTAAAATTTAAATTTAATAATCAAACTTCTACAATTTTTTTTAAAGAACTTCAAAGAGGTTCTTCCATTGGACCTTGACAAAACTAATTACTTTAACAAGGGTTCTAAACTTCATAAAGTACACAATTAACAATTAAACTAGCCTTTGACCCGCGCGCCCGCGCGGGTGTTATTTTTATAAATGTCAAATATTTTAAGCGGTTTGTTTGATATAACTATATATATGAATGAAACTTAATATTCGATATCCGTTATCCGATCTGGGATCCCATCCGCTTCAAAAAACGGATATTTGGGGATCCTGATAGTGATTTTACGGATTCGACAGATCCAAGTACGAACTTGGATGGTAAAATTTAGGTCTGGATATTAAATATTTAAAATTTAATTATAGTTATCTATGTATATTATATATACTTTTATATAAAAAAATTAATTTTAAATTTGAATGCTTTCAAAGTTTTTTAAAATAATAATTTTAAATAGACTAATAGATGGTTAATAGTTAGTTTGTAATTAAAAAAATAGGTCTAGATATCCGCGTGTATTCGGATTTTAGTCTGAATATCCTAACCCCGAATATCCAGATCCGGATAACAATTTTACGAATCCGACGAATGCATATCTGAATCCGTATATCCTAAAATACCCCAGAAATTCGATCCGTCCTAGACATAACTGTGTATATGTATTATATAGTGATTAAAAAATTTAAATTTTAAATTTATAAATTACATAAATTATTCTTATTAGATGTATATCGTACAAATGAATAATACATTGTATTTGTTTGTATATATAACCATTTATAATAAATATTAGTATGCATTTTAGTTACTAAATTGTTATGGAAAGTTACATGATTTTGTTATTGTAAATGAATAAGTTCAGAGTGTATCAAAAATTATTTACTTTATTAACTTTTTTATAGTTCAAATATAGTTGGTTAGCTTATATGAATATAAAAAATAAAACTAATTTAATTCTATATATATGTATAAACATATATATATTTTTTTTATGAAATCTCCAATTTTAATGACTAATGTTGTTAATGGGCTAAGCCCAAATTTTTTTTTCTTGTTAATAATTAGATGTTTAGATGCAATGATAGTATCAATGGCATTTCTTGTAAATATTAAGTAAAAGTAAGGGTTATTTCTTATTTGTACTTCAGTTTTAATAGTTTAGACTAGCCTTTGACCCGTGCGTCCGCACGGGTGTTATTTGTATAAATGTCAAATATTTTAATTAATTTTCTGATATAACTGTATATATGACTGAGACTTAATATTCGATATTCGATATCTGTTATCCGATCCGGGATCCCATCCGCTTCGAAAAACGGATATTCGGGGATCCTGATAGTGATTTTACGGATTCGACTGATATAGGTACAAATTCGGATAGTATAATTTAGGTCTGGATATCCAGATCCAAATATAAATAATTAAAATTTAATTTAGTTATCTATGTATATTATATATACTTTATATAAAATAATTAAAATTTTAATTTTATTAAATTTTACTGATTTTTAAGTTTTTAAATAATAATTTTAAAATACACTAAATAAATGGTTAATAGTTAGTTTTTAATTTAAAAAACAGGTCCGGATATTCGCGTGCATTCAGATTTTAGTCCGAATATCCTAACTCCGAATATCTGGATCGAGATAAAAATTTTACGAATCCGACGAATGCATATCTGAATCTGTATATCCTAAAATACCTTAGACATTTGATACGTCCTAGACCTAACTGTGCATATGAATTATATGGTATTAAAATTTTTAAATTTATAAATTACATAAGTTATTCTTATTAGATATATATAGTACATATGAATAATACATTGTATTTGTTTGTATATATAACCATTTATATTAAATATTAGTATGTATTTTTAGTCACTAAATTGTTATGGAAGTTACATGATTTTGTTATTATAAATTAATAAGTTCAAATTATAATCGAAAATTATTAACATTATTTTTGGAAACACATATACACTTTTTTATGAGATTTTCAATTATAATAACAAAAGTTGCTAATGGGCTTAGCCCAGATTTATTTTTTTCTTGTTAAAATTAGTGTTTGGATGCATGGATAATATCAGTGGCATTACTTGTAAATATTATGTAAAAATAAGGGTTATTTTCCATTTGTACTTCTGTTTTAATATATTAGATTAATCATTATAGCCCATCAAGGACTCTAACCATTGGACATGCTCTAAGTATCTATAAAGAAACAACTCAGAAAACTATTTGTTTTGTGAGATGCTTAACCAACATATGTGCATCACCATTCACAAATAACCACAGAGAGAAGAATTTAAAAAGTTTGTATAAATGACTAATCTAACAGGGTTTAATTTGATAAAATATTTATAAATCCTAGATCCAATAAAGAGAGGTTTGGATAAAATCTGCACTTTACACTAATCATCAGTTCAATAAACTATGGACTTTAATTTACTTCTGAGCGTTTTGTTTCTTATAATTTCTAACATGTCGCTGTCTTCAGTTAACCTTCAAACCGCCACAAACTGTAAAGAGTCGTCCTCACCAATTAATCTGCCATATCTCCTTGATAAGTTACTGTTGAATTGCTATGCCCAAATTTGGAGATTTTTCTACCCGGCTCTCTCCTTATAGTCTCCAAAAATTTCTACTCTCTTCTTGAGTCACTTGAGATTTACCAGAATCGAACTCTTTTAGAGAATCTCTAACAAAAACACTCATTTAAAGGCAAAGACCCTCAAAATAAGAGTTTTAGGGGTGGGTTTTTCCAACAAAAAACCTATCTTCAAAATTTTATATAATTTGCATTTTAGTCCTCAATTTAATATAAATTAATATAGTCAGTAAAATTTCTATAAATAAATAATACATACACATTCAAATTATTAAACACAATAATTATAAATATTATATAACACAAAATTACATAAAAAATAATAAAAAACATATTAATTCATTAAAGTATATAAAAATACAAATTACTCAATATTTTTATTTCCCTAGCTTTCTCATATATGATCAAATAAGCATTTCGAAGTAAGAAATGAGCCTCTTGATTTTTATCTGAAGATTACGAGTTAAAAATTCTTCTTGTACTTTTAATCTTTAATTTGTAATAGATTTTTTAATGTAATATAATTTTTGTGTCAAATAATGATTTTTTAAGTAATAGTTTTTATTTTATTTTAACCTATTTATATATTTTATGTATAATATATATACCAACCTACAAATATATATATATATATATATATTAAGATATATTTGAATACTTAAGTGAAATATAGTTATAATGTTTAAAGTGATAAGAACATTAATACTAGTAAAATTATATATAAACTACAAAATTATAAAAACTAAAAGTAAATAGTGTTTTGAGGGTCTGAACAGTAGACCCTCAAATTTGAGGTTTTACTATTCAGATCCTCAAAATTTGAGAGTTTAAGAGTGTTGTAGAGCCAAAAACTTTAAAAATTGAGAATTTGAGGGCCTGTTGGAAATTCTCTTAGGCCGCACCTACAGTTGTCTCTATGTGTGCTTATATACTGATTTTATCAAACCATTTTGGTTCATTCTCTGCCAGAGATCGAGTATAGTCCTTAACCCTAACCCTAATGATATGGATAAGTTTAATCGTCAAAAATTTGTAGTATTTCAGATGTCAATCCATTCCTAAGATGATTTAGTCCTAAGATGATTTTAAATATTAAGGGTTTGACTGGTTTAACCGTAGTAGTTGCGACTGCGTGCGTTTGTGGATGCGGATGGTTGCAGTTTTAAGCATTATTAAGAGATTTGTACGAATGATATTACGATTAGAAATTAGTGCATTTGCGGGATACTTATGACTTGTGAACTACCAAATGTAGCAGTTGTCAAATAATAAATTAAAAATATTTACATTTTATATAATTATTAAAATCTTAAATATCATCATACTATAATAAATATATAAATTATATTAAAAATTGTACTATTATTTTTTTAAAATAAAATAAAATATTTTGATTTAAGGTTTTATAATATATATATATATATCAGTACTTGTATTATTTCAATTTAATTTTTAATTAAATAATTTTATTTTATATTTATCTATTTTAAAAATTAATTTTTGTTTTACCTTCCCGCAACCGAAAACGCTAGCTGAAATCAATTTTTGAATTTAAGAAGTTTAGAGTGGTTTGAAGCGATTTATAGCGTTCACAATGATTGTTTCAAAACGCCAACAACCATTATCAACTACAAAAGTTGTGTTTGCATGTGGTAGCGGAAAACCAATCATGTCCTAAGAATGCAACCCATCAAGCTTAATCTAAGCAATCAAAGAGTGGTTAAGTGAAACAAGTAACAATGCAAGTCAAAAATAGCAAGTAACTAAGCAAGTTCTTAATCAATAATGAGGAAGAACCCATGTGCAAGGGTATTGACTTTGGGTGATCAAGATCAAATCCAAAAAGCTCATACAAACAATCATTCAAGTTTTACAAGTCTATACACAATCGATAAACTAATTCTCTTACAAGACAATAGTTCATTTGCAATCAATCACTGATGTTTTGATTTAATTTAGTCAAGCAATCATTAAAAACAAGTTTAATAACTTCCTAAGCATCCCTAACATTATTTTTTCCATTGAATAAGCAAGAAAATAGCATTATCAATTCAATCAAGATATTTCATCAAACACTTTCAATGCAAGAAGTTGCTTGAGTCTAAATTTAGGGAGATCAATCTTAAACTAACATTAAGATCAAGAGATAAGCATAAAACATGAAGGATCTAACATTACACCTTAGATCATTACCCAAATCACCCTAATCGTCCTAACCTATGGATCCATAATGTGTCTACTCAATAATCATGATGTAAACATGTTTAGTTTAAGCATAATCATAAGAAATTAGGAGATAAACACTAATCACTCAAGAAACAAAGATGAAATTGGGTTAAAGAAGCTAAAGGATGAATCTTTTACCAAAGTAACTTTGTTTTTAAAGAGAAAACAAGATATATTAGGGCTTTTAGCCTAACATATATATATAGGTCCCTAAATGTGAGTTGGGTCGACCCAATAAACCTGAGTCGATCATAAATAACATTGGTTAAATGTCTGGTCAAGGCTCGAATGTTGACTACTGAACGTTCCAGCGGTCTGTTGACATTGCTCCATGAAACCGTTAGGAGGCTACAACGGCTTCGTTACATGTTGTTACAGGCTGGGAAGCGAGAGTGGTGTGATGGGCGATGAGATGGTAATGATCAAGAAATCATAGAGATGGTGCTGGTCGATGGAGTTGCTATTGTTCTATTCCGTCCAAGATAACCTGAAACAAGATAGAATAGTAAGGTAATGATATGATAAAAAAAATAAGAAAAAAGGAAATAAAAGAGTTAAGGGATGGAATGGTAGATGGATTGAAGGTTGAATATGGATGGATGGATCGATCGATGATGCTGGATGGATGGTGATTGACTCTCTCAATCTGTGGGTGATGATTGACTCTCTCAATCTGTGTCTCAAGGCTTATGAATCTCTCAAGGAAACTATGAACCACGATCTCTATAGTCTCCTAATGTATCTCACACCTAGAAATTAAAGAATAACTCAAAGAACACTCTTTGACTGAAAATACTCTTGGTACTAATTTTTATTGATTGAAAGGTAACTCTAAAATGTACAAATGGGTCTGCTTAGTGAACGACCTTAGACAGAGACCAAACGGTCATATGAAGCAAAAGGAAACAAAATTAAAAAAAGTCTTAAATGGTGCTGATCAAGATTGAAATATGGTCTTTAGAGAGATATCTTTGGGTTGAACAAAAAAAAAAGAGATATCTTTGGGATATGGTCTTGGCTTGAGGTTCTTTGAATCTGGACGGTTTAAGGGGGTAAGAGAGCTTCTTGGGAACCTTCTTGATGCATTTTAGAGTGATTAAATCGTGCATAAAATGAGAGGAATATAGCTGTTGGAGTTTGGATTCTTGAGACTCCAAATAAGGTAAGTGTGGCCAGAAATAGATCTTCATGATCCTATGCTTGCAGGTCCATTGTAAGAACTCTTCTACTCCTCCTGGATCGTTTTATATAGTTCCTAGATGATAATAAACCACTCCTGGTCGCCATTATTCGGTTTGACTATGATTGAACCGGCTAGCTCCCAATTGAGGCAAGTGTAGCACTGGTTTGGCCGGTTCTAGAGATTGGATCATAACTTCATAATTCCGTGACCGTTTCTTCTCATTCTAGGCTTGTTGGAAAGATAAGAGATCCATATTGAAGTCCATGAGTTTTTTTGGGTCGGATACCTTCTTCCTTGGGCTTGAAACAACTTCTAAACTCGGATACTCGCAGATGAACGGGATAGAGAACCTCCGGTTTGTAAAATTCATATCTTCCTGGTCTGAGTAGCTTTGAAGATAATTATAATTTGTATTGAATCCTTCTTGAGTGTGGAATGCCTTAAAATTAGTTTCATTGCAAAATTCCTCCGAGTTGAAGAGATATGGTGTTTTGACTGAACACATGTCTTGGCTGGTCTTTTGGTTAGCTGATTGGTGCAACTTGTTGACCTCAGGTTCAACTACTGGTTTAATGGCCGCATCACATGTCTTCGTGCCGCTACATCATGCAGTTTTGGGACTTATCACACATTTTAACATTTCCTTAGCAGCGGTCACACGACACCACTAAAATAGTATGTTTTTAATAGGGACTCAACTTTTTTTCTTCAGCAGCTTGTGGAAACTGCTCCACATAGGCTGCTCCAACACTTGGCTTCAAATGGTATTTGTCTTTTGAAAGTTGCAGCGGTTAGGCTAAACCGCTGCACCTGGCCTCTATGCACCCTCAGCGGTCCAATGATAAGGTCACTTTGTCGCTGTGAAGTTGTGGCCACCGTTGGACTTGGACACCAATTTGTCTCATCAAAAACTAGTCTTTTTGCCTCAGATCCACTTCCAAACACTCCAAAATCATCAAATGGCATCTCCATCATT
>CAJHQQ010003289.1:0-46942 GCA_905132885.1 Moricandia moricandioides
TCTGTATGCTGGACGGTTTGGAAGTGTAGATCCTGGTACAAAGTCTATCTGATGCTCAATCCCTCTCAAAGGTGGCAAACCAATGGGATTGTCTTCTGGAAATACATGTTGAAACTCCTGCAAAAGAGAAACCATTTCACTCGGATACACCGGTGTAGAATCTGTTAAGTTCAAAAGAGTTTCTTTAAACACAAGTAAGATAGCGGATTGTTTAGAATTGAGAGTTCTTTTGATATCACCCATGTTAGCATAGAAGTTTGGCTGCTTAGTTCCAGCCGGTTTAGATCAATCTCCTTCTTCTTTTGGAGTTGAATCTGATCTTGTTGTACTTCCCTTGGGTGTCAAGGGAACCAGGGTGGTCTTGCGGCCCTTGAACTCAAAGGAGTGCTTGTTGGTGAAGCCATCATGGATAACTCGGCGATCAGATTGCCAAGGTCTTCCAAGAAGTATGTGACCAGCTTGCATAGGGCAACACATCACACAAGACTTCATCTTCATATCTCCCCAAATGGCTAAGGGAATAAGGACTTGACTTGAAACCTTCATGGTGCCTTCTTCATTCAGCCATTGTAACCGGTAAGGCTTGGGATGTTTCTGAACCTTTAATCCCAACTTCTGGACCATTGTTTCACTTGCAGCATTCACACAACTACCTCCATCAACAATGAGGCTGCACACTTTTCCTTGGACCAAGCACCGGGTGGTAGAAGAGGTTTCTCACGCTGGCTCTAGCTCCTCAGCCTTGTTTTGCAAGCTAAGAAGCCTCCTTGCTACTAAAAGCTTTCCCTGGACTGGGTCCTTCTTCATGCTCTTCTTTCAGTGTCTTCTTGGTCAGACTCGGTGTTGTCATCTTCTGAGGCATACTCTCCATTTTCCAGCAAGATCATGACTCTCTTGTTGGTACATTCATTGGCATAATGACCCTCTTCCTTGCACTTGAAACACTTGACATCACGAGCTCTGGGAACTAGAAGCTTCAACCTTGCCTTTGCCCTTGTCAAGAGCACTGCTTGGTTTGGCCTCTTCTCTTGGATAGGACTTGTTGTCCTTCTGGAACGGTTTAGACTTCTCTTCCTTGGTGTTGTGTAACCGGTTAGAGCCATACTGGTTGCGTGAATGTCCCCTCCTCTTGAGCTGTTGCTCCACAAGAATGGCCTTGTGTAGCATCTCTTCAAGCTCCACATAATGTTGCATCTCAACATTGTCTTGTATCTCTCGGTTTAAACCACAAAGGAACCTTGACATGGTTGCTTCTCTATCCTCTGATATGCTAGCCCTCAGCATGAGTAACTCCATCTCCTGGTAATACTCCTCCACTGATCTTGATCCTTGGGTAAGTTTCCTCAGCCGGTGGTGCAAGTCTCTATGGTAATGGCTTGGAACAAACCTCTTGCGCATGATAGACTTCATCTCTGTCCAAGTCTCAACTGGTTCCTCTCCATTCCTCCTACGAGTTGTGATGTACTGATCCCACCAACTCAAAGCATAGTCATAGAACTCAGTGGCAGCAATCTGAATCTTCTTGTGGTTTGTGTACTGCTTACACTGAAAGACTAGCTCAATCTTCTTCTCCCACTCAAGGTAGGCATCCGGATCAGCTTTGCCATGGAATGGGGGTATCTTGATCTTCAAACCAGCAAGCTCATCTCCCTGGTTCATCCTTCTCTCTTGGACACGCCTAGGTCTTCTTGAGGATGAACTGAGGTGCTCATACTCATCGTCAGTCTCCTCATAACCATCATGTTCTTGGCGAGTTGTATGAGGTCTCTCCTCTCTCCTAGTTTCTCGGTTTGGCACTTGACTAGTAGCTCTCCTGATGTCTTCTCTAAGCTCTCTCCTGATGTCATTGAGGTTGGTCCTCATCATCTCGGTCATGGTTGCCACCATACTCTGGTTGAGTTGATTGGTCATAGCCTCCATGAGGAGTTTGTTCTTCCTGACGAGTGCAGCTTCTTCTTCAGACTCGGAGCCCATGCTTCCTGCACAAAGGAAAACAAAAGAACCAGTAAAAGATTTCTAGGAAACAAGACAAGCAAAAAGGAAAAGCAAACTAGCAAAAAGGAAAAAGAAAACAAGCTTGTTTTGCAAGACAACAACAAAAAAGGAGAAACCGGATAGGTAAAAGGAAAAGATCAAGCAAAAAGGAAAAACTTCTAAACTTTTTCCTAATCTCTTCTAAGGTTTTCTAGCACCCTAACAATCTTATTCTACTCGTGTTCTAGGTGATAAACAAGTTAAACACAAGAACAAAGTGATCGACAAAGTGAGATATGCGGCTAGGGTTCTTCTCTCTCTAGGGTTTTCGAAAAAAACCAAAAAAGGAAAGTCTAGAAATCCTTGTCTAATCTCTTATGCAGCTCGAGCAGCCCTAAACAAATCAGTTCTACTGCTTATGCAAGGTGTTAGAGATGAAACACGGATGAAACAAAAAGAAAACAAGAGAGGATAGCGAGTACTTCCCAACCAAAGTAGCTCTGATACCACTTGATGCGTCCCTAGGATGCTCTTTGGTTGATGGGAATGGATAGATCCTTGCAAGGACGAATCAGAGACTCAAGTACTTCAAGGTTTGTGGATTGAATGGTGACACAAGAGGGATGGATGATCTCTTGATACTCCTAGATGAATAACTTGGATATGACACACCAAATTAGACACCCTTAGTCTCTGGATACTACACACCAGACTCGACTCACTTTCTAGAGAGAGAGCCGTCAAGGAGAAAGAAACTTGTTTATTAAAAAGCTGGATGAATACAATAGGGTTTAGAGACCCATTTAAATAAGAAACCAGAGAACATGCTCTCTAGGGTTTCAACAATAACCAAAAAAGGAAACTATAGTTTAACATAAGTTTTTAAAATGAAATGAAATGAAAATGTAAACTTCTATAGTCTTGGACCGAGATAGGACTTAGGTGATGTGAAGACAAGTTGTGGCCTCGTTAAAAACCTTCCTCCGGAAAACCTCGTGGGACAAAACCAAAAGCAAGGAAAAGAGCACGCACCCCATGTCTTGCCTAGACACTAACTCAGCTTGATGTAGAGATGGCTTGAATGGTGATCAAGACATCTCGGATCAGACCTTGTCCAAGACTTTCTTGTTGTGGATGTGAAGTGAGTAATCCAACAACATTCTCTTTAAGCTTCTTGACTCTGGAACGAGTCATGGGACCTTCAGGAATGGCTAGAGCATCATCACCAGGCTGCTGGTGCAATGTGGCTTCTTGTGGCTCATCTAGACTCTCCTTGTTCTCCTTAGTGATCCGGTCCATGATCACATCATGTACTCACCACCATTGTCAGACCTGAAAATCTTTATCTTGGCATTATAGTGGTTAGTTACATAAGCCTGGAAATTTCTAAATGCATCAAGCACTCTATCTTTAGTTTGAATGAGTGTTATCCAGGTGTATTTTGATTTTTCATCAATGAATGTTACAAAGTACTTGTTATTTTCCCTAGATAGACAAGGGGCAGTCCATACATCAGAATGCACAAGATCAAAGCACTTCTCATATAACGTAGTGGATTTATGAAAGACTGATTTACAATGCTTGCCCAAGATACATGCTTCACATTCATTATTTTTATATATGACACCTGGTAACATTAAACTTAGAGCTCTAACATGTGGATGTCCTAATCTAGCATGCCATAATGCATTTTTATTCAAGACTGAAGTAGAACTAAACGAGTAACAAAGACTAGAAATGGGATCTGTGTCTTCCAACATATAGAGGTCTCCTCTTGCAACTCCCTTTCCAATCAACTTATGGCTCTCAATATCCTGAAACTTCACATCATTAGGACTGAATATAACATTGCAATGTAAATCAGTTGTGCATTTCTTAACAGATAGAAGATTAGATGTGAATTCAGGCATATAGAAAGCTTTAGAATCCTTGTCAAACAGTCTTAATGTACCTATTCCTTTTATGGCTACTCTATCTCCATTTGCAATCATTACATGACCATGAGCAGGTTCTATATTCTTTATAAGACTATTGTCACTAATCATATGATGAGATGCCCCTGAATCAACTATTAGAGGCTTACATGTGCTATGAGCAGTGTGGGAACTAGGCATATCAAGAGTATGTTCTAAATGACTAAGGTTCTTATGCAACATATGATTCATCAGGGATATTCATTAGGTTATATGCCGCATAGGAGTACCCTAAGAGGTTACCAGATACACTACCATTCTCCTTGAGAGCCTTGATTAGAGCATCAATGTCTGATCTCCTGACCAGTTCATGCTCCATGCTCTTCAATAGCGTGTGTTGAGAAGCTAAGGCCTTTCCTTCACCTTCACGCATTGTTGAACTAGCTCCAGATGGACCAGCTTCACTTGTTTCTTCTGAGAGGTGGGCTCTTGCATCTCTATCCTTCATAAACTTCACAGGCTTGAGGTGGGGATGGAGTATCCAGCATTGGCTCCTCTTGTGACCCGGCTTCTTGCAATGATCACAGTTACCTCCAAACCTTCTATCCTCACCACTTCTCCTTTCATCTGGTCTGTACATGGCTTTGTTAGCTTGAACAGCCTCAGCTTTGTTAGCAAGAGAGAGTTCCCCCTTACCACCAAACAATCCCAAAGACCCTTCCTCCTTCTGGATTTGAGCACATACTTCCTCTAAGGTTGGAAGCTTTGAGGATCTCAGTATGTGTTTAATCAAATCATTGAAGGCTGGATTCAGAGTCAGAAGTAATCCAAACACCTGATCTTGCTCACGCCTCTCCATGAGGATATCTTGATCAGTGGTGTTTGGTCTGAGCATCTCTAGTTCAGACCATAAGGCCCTGAACTTTCCCAGGTGTTTAGTAAACTCCACCTCTTCTTGCACAAGAGTGTTGGTAGCCCTCTTTATCTCAAACACCCGGCACAGATTGGATGTGTTTCCATAGATCTTCTGGAGTGTCTCCCATAGATCCTTTGGCGTCTCACAGTAGCTGTATGCCTCAAGGATAGATGCATCTAGAGACCCTTGAATCATGGTTAGAACAATCATGTCATCTTGAATCCACTTCTGTTGATCAGCAAGAGCAGATTCTTCTGTGCCTTTATCCTTGTCAGCAACTGGTTTTGGAGCTCCATCAGACACATGACTCCACAAACCCTTGCTCCCAACCGCAGTCTTCACTAGGCAAGACCACAACAGGTAGTTTCCACCACCTTTAAGTGTAACCGGAACCGTCACCATTATCTTGCTTCCTTCCATCTCTCAAGAACTGCTTGAACACGAAATGAAGGTGAAAGAAAGACGATTTAAACACCAGGATATGAGGAACCTGGCTCTGATACCATGAGATTTTTAGAGTAGAAGAGATAAGTATGCGAATCTAAGAGAAGAATGAAGTGTATCCAAGCTTTAGAGAGTAGTGTTCATGATGAACAAGAGAGAGAGAGAGAGAGAACGAGAGAGAGTATCACTGAAAATGTTTTCTTAGTTTATTACTCTGAGTATGTGTTCAATATATAGAGAGAGGGAGCCTTAATCTAAGCCATAAACGGTCATAATAGGAATGGTAAGCAGATGGTTAACGTGGACACACTTAGGGAGTAGGCGCGCCTATTTTGAATACTTGGCTGAGAAGGCTAGATGCCTTTGGCATCTTGACTTGATCCTCTCTCCTTTCCAGCTCGTAGACCGGCTGTAAAGGTCTAGCCTTCTCCCTTCCTTATCCAGAACCTTGTCCCCCTTCTTTACCGAGCCAACTCAAGTTAACCTTCCTTTTACCTCCCATGCATTTACCTCATCTTCCTTACTTCCTTGCCTTCCAAGTTTGGACTCCGGAGTGCACAAGTGATAAACTGTACGGCCACATACCATCCGTACAACTTGCCCTAGTTTTGCACATTACCAAAATGTCTTCTTGGTTGAGCAAAAGTGGGTTTGGTTCAAGTGATCCGTACAGTCGGCCGTACAGTCCGTACTGTCCGTACACTTGCCCCAACTTTGCACCAACTCCTCCTTGATCTCATTCCTTAGACTAAGTGCTCTCATCCTCTTCTTTATTTACTCAGATCAACACAGCCTTGCCATAAAAAGGAGGTATCTTTAGCTTTAGTCCAGCAAGATCATCACGTTGATGTCTCCTTCCTTCTTGATCACGTCTCTGCCTCCTCCGGCTGTCTCTAGAAGACGAGCTATGGTGGTGTTCATAGTAGTTGTCAGTTTCTTGTGATCCAGCATGCTCACGCTGGTTCCTCCTAGATTCTTCTGGTTCTTGTTGAGTTTGGTTCACCCTTTCTCTTCTAGGTTAATTGCTGTTCCCCTGACCAGTAGCCTGCCTCATCTCTAGCCTTATTTCATCACGGAGTTCCCTTATACTGGTCTTAATCATATCAGCAACCGTGGAGATCATCGTTTGGTTTACTTGATCAGTCATTTGATCCCTCAGTAGCTTGTTCTGCCTTACAAGTTTTGCTTCCTCCTATGACTCGTTCACCATGTACCTGAATCAGAAAATAACTTAAACGAGTAAGTTGTTCAAGAGAATTCAAATAGATTGAGCAATCGAAACAAACCCATTTTTCAAAAGATTCAAAAGAACAAACTTGTAGATCACGGATCAGAGAATTCAATCGACAAATCTTCAGATCAAATTAATCAGTTTAAGTTTTATGAAATCAGAACCTAAGATGAATACGATCAGATCAGATTAGATCACAAAGCTAAAGCAAACAACTTCAATAGCAAGTGATTCAACAGATCAAACGATTTGATTACTTCTTTCACACGGATCGGTTTAGTTTGAATCCAAATATGGTAAGAACTTTTAGATCTATCAGGATTCAACACAAATGGATCAATGTCAAACGAAAATATGATTAGATTCTACGTAAAACAACAACAAATCTCAGATCGATCAATCGGTTTTATGAGAAGTCAAAAAGTTCGACTTGAAACCAAAGAGAGATCGAGAACTTCCCTATCCAGAGTTGCTCTGATACCACTTAATATGATCCTAGGATGTTGCTCTGGATCAGATGGGATACATCCTTGCCTAAACGAATCAGAGACTCTATTTTATCAAGGTATGTGGATCGATTGGTGTCACAAAGAGATGCGGATGGACTCCTTGATACTCCTAGGATCTAGATCAGATATGACACACCAAACTAGAACCCTTAGATGCCGGATATGACTCACCAGCAAGCTCTTACACTCGACAAAGAAGAGAGAAAGAGTAGACAAAAGGTTTTTGATAAAAGACTGCTTGATTCAGAATGAGAGTTTACAAGCGTTTAAATAGAGAAACCAAGGAATATGCCTTTAGGTTTCGAGAAATAACATAACATAGAAACTATAGTCTAAAGCATAACATAAGATAAATAGTTAAAGTAGTCTCCTTAGGCTTGGACCGATATTAGCACCTAGGTGATGTGTGAAGTAGCTTGTGGCCTTGTTAAAAACTCTCCTCCAGAAAACCTCTTTGGGACAAAACCAAGAGCAAGGAAAAGAGCACACACAAGTACTTGCCTAAGTACTAACTCAGCTAGATGAGGAGATAGCTTGAATGGTGATCAAGGTATCTCGGATCATCAAGCTTTGTCCAAGACCTTCTTCTTGTTTCCATACGAGTCTAAGTAATCCTCCAATGGCTCCATTTAGTTTCTTAGTTCTAGAATGAGTCATGGGACCTTCTGGAATGGCTAAGACATCTTCACTAGCTGATTGATCCATGGTTGCATTCCTGGTTACATCCCCTTCCTTATTGCACTGGTCCATGATCACATCAGTATCAATATGTAAGAAGATTTATTTGGACTCATAAATCAGTGGATAATCACCCTGAATTTGAATCAATATCATAGGAGTTATGATGAAGATGTTATTCCACTTTTAACCGATGTGATTCCAGTTTACCCTGTTTGGAGAGTGCAATTTCTTCTTGATTCTAATCAAACCAGAATGAATCAAGATGTAAGAAGCTTTATTTGGAATCATAAATCAGTGGATAATCACCCTGAAGTTAAATCAATATCTGATGTGATCATGGACCGGATCACTAAGGAGGACAATGAGGAGAGTTTAGATGAGCAACATGAAGCCACAATGCATCAACCATTTGATGAGGATGCTCTAACCATTCCTGAAGGTCCCATGACTCGTTCCAGAGTCAAGAAGCTTAAGGAGAATGTTGTTGGATTACTCACTTCACATCCACAACAAGAAGGTCTTGGACAAGGTTTGATCCGAGATGTCTTGATCACCATTCAAGCCATCTCTACACCAAACTGAGGTAGTGTCTAGGCAGACATGGAGTGCGTGCTCTTTTCCTTGCTTTTGGTTTTGTCCCACGAGGTTTTCTAGAAGGAAGGTTTTTAACGAGGCCACAACATGTCTACAAATCACCTAAGTGCTACACTCGGTCCAAGATCAATAGAAGTGCATTTTTATTTCATTTAAACTTATAAACTATAGTTTGCTTTCTTTCCTTTTTTGGTTCTTTGTCGAAAACCCTAGAGGCATGTCTCTGGTTTTCTTATTTAAAGGGTGCCTTATACCCTATTGTACTCACGCAACCTTTTCTATACAAGTCATTCATCTTTTGCGGCTCTCTCTCTCTCTAAAAGAAGTGTGCCGAGTCTGGTGTGTCATATCCAGAGCCTAAGGGTGTTTAGTTTGGTGTGTAATATCCAAACCATTCATCTAGGAGTATCAAGAGATCATTCATCCCTCTTGTGTCACCATCCAATCCACACGCCTTGAAGGACTTGAGTCTTTTGATTCGTTCTTGCAAGGATTATCCATTCCCATCAACCAAAGAGCATCCTAGGGACGCATCAAGTGGTATCAGAGCAACTTTGGTTGGGAAGTACTCGCTTTCTCTCTTTGCTTTTGTTTCTTGTTTGATTTCTTGTTTGCTTTTGATTCTTGCATCCGTGTAGCATCCATAACATCTTGAATAAGCATTAGACTACCTTGTTTAGGGCTGCTCGAGATTCATAATAGATTAGACAAGCATTCTTAGACTTTCCTTTTTTGGTTTTTTCGGAAGCCCTAGAGAGAGAGTAACCCTAGCCGCATGCATCTTCTTTGTCGATCATCTTGTTCTTGTGTCTAAGTTGTTTATCACCTAGAACACGAGTAAAGTAAGCTTGTTAGGTTGCTAGGAAACCTTAGAAGTGATTAGGAAAAGGTTTAGAAGTTTTTCCTTTTTGCATGAACTCATTCCTTTTTACTTAGTCGATTTCCTTTTCACTTTGTCTTGCATTGTACGATTGTTTGCTTTTCCTTTTTGCTTGTTTTTCTTTTCCTTTTTGCTTGTCTTCTTCCCTAGAACTCTTTACTGGTTGTCTTGTTTGTCTTTAAGCAGGTACAATGGTGTCCGAGTCTGAGGAAGAGGCTGAACTCGTCAGGAGAAACAAACTCCTCATGGAAGCTATGACCGAGCAACTTAACCAAAGTATGGTAGCCACCATGACCGAGATGATGAGGACCAGCCTCAGTGACATCAGAAGAGAGTTAAGAGAAGACATAAGGAGAGCCACTAGTCACTTACCAAACCAAGAGACTAGGAGAGAAGAGAGACCACAAGCCGCACACCAAGCAAATCGCCAAACCACTCGCCAAGAGCATGATGGTTATGAGGAGACTGATGAAGAGTATGATCACCTTAGCTCATCCTCAAGAAGACCTAGGCGTGCCCATGAGAGAAGAATGAACCAAGGAGATGATCTTGCTGGTTTGAAGATCAAAATACCCCCATTCCATGGCAAGGCTGATCCGGATGCCTATCTTGAGTGGGAGAAGAAGATTGAGCTAGTCTTCCAGTGCAAGCAATACACCAACCACAAGAAGATTCAAATTGCTGCCACTGAGTTCTATGACTATGCTTTGAGTTGGTGGGATCAATACCTCACAACTCGTAGAAGGAATGGAGAGGAACCGGTTGAAACTTGGACAGAGATGAAGTCAATCATGCGCAAGAGATTTGTTCCAAGCCATTACCTTAGAGACTTGCACCACCGGCTGAGGAAGCTTACCCAAGGTTCAAGATCAGTGGAGGAGTATTACCAAGAGATGGAGTTGCTCATGCTGAGGGCCAACATATCAGAGGATAGAGAAGCAACCATGTCAAGGTTCCTTTGTGGCTTAAACCGAGAGATACAAGACAATGTTGAGATGCAACATTATGTGGAGCTAGAAGAGATGCTTGATGTGATCTTAGAAAGCAATGGAACTAAGGAGATGGAACAGCTTGGACCAGAGCTAAAATAATTCCAAGATGGAGCTAAAGAACAGCTTGAACCTGAGGATACAAAGGACAAGGATCTAAATGTACCCGTTGGTCCAATGACTAGATCTAAACAAGCGAAATTCCAGCAAGCTCTTCATCAACTTTTACACACTATTCAGGGCAGTCTAGAGTGTGCTTATCCAACCACTCTGGTTGTGATTCAAGCCACCTAAGACATTCATCAAGAGAGGTGTTGTGACTTGCACTCTTTTCCTTGTTTTGGGTTTATCCCATTGGGTTTTCCAAACAAGGTTTTTAATGAGGCTTGGACACAACACTTATACAAAAGCCTCTTGATGAATCTAAGCCCATTTTCTATCCTTAATTTCGTGCAAGAATACACCAAGAGTCTTTTCTTATTTTCAAGTTTGAACTTAGTCTTTCTTTTAATTGTTTTGTGTGTTTTCCAAGAAGCTGTGCATGTACAGTCTTCTTCTCTTTATATTCTGGTCGAAATCCCTGAATAAAACATCAAACTCTTTTCTAAAAACCCAAGTATTCTCTGAATCCTGTTTGATCAAAGCTTGTCTAGTGTATTTCGGATTATTCCTTACATTGCGAGCAAAAACCGATAGTCTGAGTGATGTGATCATGGACCGGATCACTAAGGAGGACAATGAGGAGAGTCTAGATGAGCCACATGAAGCCACTATGCATCAACCATTTGATGAGGATGCTCTAGCCATTCCTGAAGGTCCCATGACTCGTTCCAGAGTCAAGAAGCTTAAGGAGAATGTTGTTGGATTACTCACTTCACATCCACAACAAGAAGGTCTTGGACAAGGTTTGATCCGAGATGTCTTGATCACCATTCAAGCCATCTCTACACCAAACTGAGGTAGTGTCTAGGCAGACATGGAGTGCGTGCTCTTTTCCTTGCTTTTGGTTTTGTCCCACGAGGTTTTCTAGAAGGAAGGTTTTTAACGAGGCCACAACATGTCTACAAATCACCTAAGTGCTACACTCGGTCCAAGATCAATAGAAGTGCATTTTTATTTCATTTAAACTTATAAACTATAGTTTGCTTTCTTTCCTTTTTTGGTTCTTTGTCGAAAACCCTAGAGGCATGTCTCTGGTTTTCTTATTTAAAGGGTGCCTTATACCCTATTGTACTCACGCAACCTTTTCTATACAAGTCATTCATCTTTTGCGGCTCTCTCTCTCTCTAAAAGAAGTGTGCCGAGTCTGGTGTGTCATATCCAGAGCCTAAGGGTGCTTAGTTTGGTGTGTAATATCCAAACCATTCATCTAGGAGTATCAAGAGATCATCCATCCCTCTTGTGTCACCATCCATTCCACACGCCTTGAAGGACTTGAGTCTTTTGATTCGTTCTTGCAAGGATTATCCATTCCCATCAACCAAAGAGCATCCTAGGGACGCATCAGGTGGTATCAGAGCAACTTTGGTTGGGAAGTACTCGTTGTCTCTCTTTGTTTTTGTTCTTGTTTGATTTCTTGTTTACTTTTGATAATCGCATCCGTGTAGCATCTTTTGTTTCCGGTTGTGTTTTGTTGTTTCATCCGTGTTCAATCTAAATCAACTTGCATAAGCATTAGAACTCTTTTACTTTAGGGCTGCTCGTGACTGCATGAAAGTTTAGACAAGAATTTTAGACTTTCCTTATTTGGACTCATCCGGAAACCCTAGTGAGAGAAAAACCCTAGCCGCATGCATTCTTGTTGACGATTGCTTTGTGCTTTGCTTTAGCTTGTTAACATCTTGAACACGAGCATACTAGGATTGTTAGGTTGCTAGAACACCTTAGAAAAGTTTAGGAAAAGGTTTAAGAAGTTGTTCCATAGTGCTTGACCATTTCCTTTTTGCTTGAACCGATTTCCTTTTCTTAGGCGATTTCCTTTTCACTTTTGTCTTGCATTGTACGATTGTTTTCTTTGCCTTTTTACTTGTTTTTCTTTTCCTTTTTGCTTGTCTTCTTCCCTAGAACTCTTTACTGGTTGTCTTGTTTGTTGTTAAGCAGGAACAATGGTGTCCGAGTCTGAGGAAGAGGCCGAACTCGTCAGGAGAAACAAACTCCTCATGGAAGCAATGACCAATCAACTTAACCAAAGTATGGTGGCAACCATGACCGAGATGATGAGGACAAACCTCAATGACATCAGGAGAGAACTGAGAGAAGACATAAGGAGAGCCACTAGTCACTTACCAAACCAAGAGACTAGGAGAGAAGAGAGACCACAAGCCGCACATCAAGCAAATCGCCAATCCACTCGCCAAGAGCATGATGGTTATGAGGAGACTGATGACGAGTATGATCACCTCAGCTCATCCTCAAGAAGACCTAGACGTGCCCATGAGAGAAGAGTGAATCAAGGTGATGATCTTGCCGGTTTGAAGATCAAAATACCCCCATTCCATGGCAAGGCTGATCCGGATGCATACCTTGAGTGGGAGAAGAAGATTGAGCTAGTCTTCCAGTGCAAGCAATACACCAACCACAAGAAGATTCAAATTGCTGCCACTGAGTTCTATGACTATGCCTTGAGTTGGTGGGATCAATACCTCACAACTCGTAGAAGGAATGGAGAGGAACCGGTTGAGACTTGGACAGAGATGAAGTCAATCATGCGCAAGAGGTTTGTTCCAAGCCATTACCTTAGATGTTGACATGAAGACATGAATGATAGAGAAGAATAAATCAAGGCTTGAGGAACCAAAGAGGATGTTGACTAGAGGCAGAGAATCTTTAGCGAGAGAAGTCACATGTTGTGTTAAGAAGAGTGGACCACATAGCTCCTGTCCCTTTCCTACATTGCTGGACGTGCCTCTGCTCCTCCTCAGACTGTCCCTGCCATTCCTCAGTCCCTGGCATCCCTCAGACTGTCCCTGGCATCCCTCAGTCCCTGCCATTGCTCAGTCCCATTAATTTATTCTTTTCTTTATTCAAACTTGTCTGATTATTTTATGTATTGTCTGGTCTATATAAAGACATGTATCCAGAACTAAGAAAGGCAAGGAAATCATATTCTCTCCTTCTCTCTCTCTCACTCACAAAATCCCTCACTCTCTCTCCTGTTCTTACTATTCTTCACATTTCCAGCAACAAACTCTTTCTTAATCTCTTTTTAAACACTCACTAAATTACTAAAACTCACATGGTATCAGAGCTGTATGCTCTTGAGACCTAAATCTCCCTACTCTCTTTACTTACTTCCGCAAATTCTCTGAGTTTCATTTCTATTTTTGGCAAAGTTCATCTTGTTCTTCAGCTGTTCATCATTTCCAGCTCCAGAAATTGCCAAAAATGGAAAAGTCTACTTAAATTGAGTAAAGGTGATTTCGACCAAGAAAATGAAGAAGGAGAACCTCATTCCAGTGACCCTAGAGGGTCCTAACTATCTTTTATGGTCAAGAGTGGTCAGAGTTACCTTGGGAAGTCATGGACTTTGGGACAGCCATATCATGGAGGCTGAAATTTCAAAGAGGATGGCTCAAGAGGATAGTCAGGCTACTTGTATGAAGCATGAAGCCAAGTGGGTTCAAGAGGAACAGCAAGCACTTGGAATTATACACAGCTCTCTGTCTGAACAGATCTTGGAGGATCATTATCACATCAGAATCGCCAAGAATCTATGGGAGAAGCTTCAAAATATTTATGGGAATCTATGGGAGAGTCTTCAAGCTGTCTATGAGCAAGACAAAGTTTTCAGTCTTCTCCTAAACTTGGATTTACCCTGCAAAAGTCTGATAAGTCATATTATTCAAGAAAGGAAGCTGCCAAGTTCCCAAGGAAGCCAGCCGAGTACATTTGAGCTCAAGGAGTTTGAGTATCAAGTAATTGAAGGAAGAACCATGTATTCAGCATTCTGTGGTGATTCTAGTGAAGGAGGAACATGGAGGAGTATGGCAGGGGCGACCAATTCTGATGGTCCAGTGACCAGAAGAGACTTTGATGCCTTTATAAAAGCTGCCAAGGCCCTTATCTCACCCAAGGAGGTTGGTAATTATTCTCCTGACTCTAAACCCATTATTATAGATTCAGGAGCTAGCCATCACATGATTAGTGATAGGAACCTGGTTAGTAATATCAAACCTGCCTCAGGGAATGTGCTTATAGCAAATGGTGATAAGGTTAAGATAGAAGGGATAGGGAACCTTAGGTTGTTTGATAAAGAATCAACTGCCTTGTATATGCCTCAGTTTACATCAAATTTGCTATCAGTGAAAAGAGCAACCGTTGATCTGAATTGTCAAGTTGTCTTTAGACCTGATGAGGTTGTGATGCGTCCCTAGGATGCTCTTTGGTTGATGGGAATGGATAATCCTTGCAAGAACGAATCTAAAGACTCAAGTCCTTCAAGGCGTGTGGATCGGATGGTGACACAAGAGGGATGAATGAACTCTTGATACTCCTAGGTGAATGGTTTGGATATTACACACCAAACTAAGCACCCTTCACTCTGGATATGACACACCAGAACTCGGCACACTTCTTTTAGAGAGAGAGAGAGAGCCGCAAAAGATGAATGACTTCAATAGATAAAGGTTGCGTGAGTACAATAGGGCATAAGGGACCCTTTAAATAAGAAACCAGAGACATGCCTCTTAGGGTTTCGACAATGATTCAAAAAAGGAAAGAAATAAAAACTATAGTCTAAAGTTTAAAATGAAATAACAAGTAACTTCTATTAGACTTGGACCGAGTGTAGCACTTAGGTGATTTGTAGACATGTTGTGGCCTCGTTAAAAACCTTCCTTCTAGAAAACCTCGTGGGACAAAACCAAAAGCAAGGAAAAGAGCACGCACTCCATGTCTGCCTAGACACTACCTCAGTTTGGTGTAGAGATGGCTTGAATGGTGATCAAGACATCTCGGATCAAACCTTGTCCAAGACCTTCTTGTTGTGGATGTGAAGTGAGTAATCCAACAACATTCTCATTAAGCTTCTTGACTCTGGAACGAGTCATGGGACCTTCCTGAATGGTTAGAGCATCTTCATCAAATGGTTGATGCATTGTGGCTTCTTGTTGCTCATCTAAACTCTCCCCATTGTCTTCCTTAGTGATCCGGTCCATGATCACATCATCCCCTCCCTCTTGAAAAGGATTTGTCCTCAAATCAGGTCCATCTACAACAAAAGGAGCCAAGTCAGTGACATTGAAGCTATTTGATACATCGTACTTACCTTGGAGATCAAGCTTGTAGGCATTGTCATTGATCTTGTGGATGATCTCAAAGGGTCCATCAACCCTTGGCATCAGTTTGGACTTCCTCTCGTTGGGGAACCTATCCTTCCTTAGGTGCAACCAGACTTGGTCACCAACTTCAAAGGTTCTCACACGTCTCCCCTTGTTTGCTTGCTTCTCATACAGCTTGGTCTTCTGCTCAATGTTTAGTCTAGCCTTCTCATGAATCTGTTGAACCAACTCGGCTTTCTTCTTGCCATCTAGACTTGTCCTTTCACACTCAGGTAAAGGCATTAGATCCAAAGGAGAGGTGGGATTGAACCCATAAACAATTTCAAAGGGTGAATACTTAGAGGCAGAATGCATAGCATGATTGTATGCAAATTCACAATGTGGTAAGTATTCTTCCCATGTTCTTAAGTTCTTTCTAATGAATGCACGCAGGAGTGTCCCTAATGTCCTATTAACTACCTCAGTTTGCCCATCAGTTTGTGGATGACATGTAGTAGAGAACAAAAGCTTAGTGCCTAACTTAGACCAAAGTGTCTTCCAAAAGTAACTAAGAAACTTAGTGTCCCTATCAGAAACTATGGTTCTAGGCATGCCATGCAAACGTACAACCTCCTTAAAGAACAAGTTAGCTATATGCAATGCATCATCAGTCTTATGACATGCTATGAAATGTGCCATCTTAGAGAACCTATCAACAACAACAAAGATAGAATCCTTTCCAGTCCTAGTTCTAGGCAAACCAACAATGAAATCCATAGAAATGTCATTCCAGGGATGGTGTGGAATAGGTAAAGGAGTATACAAACCCTGGTTTTGAACTTGGGACTTGGCATGCTTGCAAGTAGCACACCTTTCACATATCCTCTCCACATCTCTCTTCATATGCGGCCAATAGAAGTGATCCTGTAAAACTTTTAAGGTCTTGGCAATCCCAAAGTGTCCCATTAGACTGCCCCCATGGGATTCCCTCCGAGATAGTGCATCAGCAACTACATTCTCCTTACCTTGTTTATACTTGATCACGTATGGGAAGGTCTCAATGAATTCAACCCACCTTGCGTGTCTCTTGCTAAGCTTACTCTGCCCTTTTAGATACTTGAGGGACTCATGATCAGTGTGGATGACAAACTCTTTGGGCCACAAGTAATGTTGCCACGTTTGTAATGCCCTCACCAAGGCATAGAGCTCTTTGTCATAAGTTGCATAGTTGAGTGTGGCTCCTCCAAGCTTCTCACTGAAGTATGCAATGGGTTTCCTATCCTGCATCAACACGGCACCAATACCAATTCCTGATGCATCACATTCTATTTCAAAAGTTTTAGAAAAGTCAGGAAGCATAAGAAGAGGTGATTGAGTAAGCTTCTCTTTTAGGCTTTGGAAAGCCTTCTCTTGTGCTTCTCCCCATTTGAAACCAACATCCTTCTTGATAACTTCAGTTAAGGGAGCTGCAATGGTGCTAAAGTCCTTGACAAATCTCCTATAGAAGCCGGCAAGTCCATGGAAGCTCCTCACTTCTCCTACTGAGGTTGGACTCGGCCATTCCTTGATTGCCTTGATCTTCTCTTCATCAACCTTAACTCCATCTGCACTCACAACAAAGCCTAGGAAAACCAAGTTATCCGTGCAAAAGGTGCACTTCTTTAGGTTGGCATAAAGCTTCTCATTCCTTAGAACACTCAAGACAGCCTTAAGATGATCTAAATGCTCTTCTAGGTTCTTGCTATACACTAAGATGTCATCAAAGTATACTACAACCGATATGCCTATGAATGATCTAAGAACATGATTCATTAACCTCATGAATGTACTAGGTGCATTGGTTAATCCAAATGGCATAACTAACCATTCATACAATCCATGCTTAGTTTTAAATGCAGTTTTCCATTCATCTCCTTCTTTCATCCTAATCTGATGATAACCACTTTTTAAATCTATCTTAGAAAAGATGCAAGAACCATGCAATTCATCAAGCATATCATCAAGTCTAGGGATAGGGTGGCGATACTTCACTGTGATGTTGTTGATTGATCTACAATCAACACACATACGCCATGTACCATCCTTCTTAGGCACTAGGAGCACTGGCACAGCACATGGGCTCAAACTCTCTCGGATATAGCCCTTCTCCATGAGTTCTTCCACTTGTCTTTGCAACTCCTTGGTCTCAACCGGATTGCTTCTATATGCTGGACGGTTTGGAAGTGTTGATCCTGGCACAAAGTCTATCTGGTGCTCAATCCCTCTCAATGGTGGTAGACCAATGGGATTGTCCTCTGGAAACACATCTTGGAACTCCTGTAAAAGAGAAACCATCTCACTCGGATACACCGGTGTAGGGTCAGTTAAGTTCAATAGAGTCTCCTTAAACACAAGTAATATAGCTGATTGTTTAGAGTTGAGAGTTCTTTTGATATCACCCATGTTTGCATAGAAGTTTGGCTGCTTAGTTCCAGCCGGTTTTAGATCAATCTCCTTCTTCTTTTGGAGTTGAACTTGATCTTGTTGCACTTCCTTGGGTGTCAAGGGAACCAGAGTAGTCTTCTTGCCCTTGAACAGAAAGGAATGCTTGTTGGTGAAGCCATCATGGATCACACGCCTATCAGATTGCCATGGCCTTCCAAGGAGTATGTGACCAGCTTGCATTGGCAACACATCACACAAGACTTCATCTTCATATCTCCCAATGGATAAGGGAATAAGAACTTGACTTGAGACCTTCATGGTGCCTTCTTCATTCAGCCATTGCAACCGGTATGGCTTGGGATGCTTTTGAACCTTCAAACCCAACTTCTGGACCATTGTCTCACTCGCAGCATTCACACAACTTCCTCCATCTACAATGAGGCTGCACACTTTTCCTTGGACCAAGCACCGGGTGTAGAAGAGGTTCTCACGTTGCTCTAGCTCCTCAGCCTTGTTTTGCAAGCTTAGAAGTCTTCTTGCTACTAAAAGCTTCCCCTGGACTGGTCCTTCTTCAAGCTCCTCTTCAGTGTCTTCTTGGTCAGACTCGGTGTTGTCTTCTCCTGAGGTGTACTCTCCATCTTCCCGCAAGAACATGACTCTCTTGTTGGTACACTCATTGGCATAGTGTCCTCTTCCTTGGCACTTGAAGCACTTGACATCACGAGCTCTGGAACTAGATGCCTCAACCTTGCCTTTGCCCTTGTCAAGAGCACTGATCGGTTTGGCCTCTTCTCTTGGATAGGACTTGTTGTCCTTTTGGAATGGTTTAGACTCCTTAGCATAAGGTGTCTTCTCTTCCTTGTTGTGGTGTAACCGGTTGGAGCCATACTGATTGCGTGAGTGCCCTCTCCTCTTGAGTTGTTGCTCAACAAGGATAGCCTTGTGTAGCATCTCTTCTAGCTCCACATAATGTTGCATCTCAACATTGTCTTGTATCTCTCGGTTTAAGCCACAAAGGAACCTTGACATGGTTGCTTCTCTATCCTCTGATATGTTGGCCCTCAACATAAGCAACTCCATCTCTTGGTAATACTCCTCCACTGATCTTGAACCTTGTGTAAGCTTCCTCAACCGGTGGTGCAAGTCTCTAAGGTAATGGCTTGGAACAAACCTCTTGCGCATGATTGACTTCATCTCTGTCCAAGTCTCAACCGGTTCCTCTCCATTCCTTCTACGAGTTGTGAGGTATTGATCCCACCAACTCAAGGCATAGTCATAGAACTCAGTGGCAGCAATTTGAATCTTCTTGTGGTTGGTGTATTGCTTGCACTGGAAGACTAGCTCAATCTTCTTCTCCCACTCAAGATAGGCATCCGGATCAGCCTTGCCATGGAATGGGGGTATCTTGATCTTCAAACCGGCAAGATCATCTCCTTGATTCACTCTTCTCTCATGGGCACGCCTAGGTCTTCTTGAGGATGAACTAAGGTGATCATACTCTTCATCAGTCTCCTCATAACCATCATGCTCTTGGCGAGTGGTTTGGCGATTTGCTTGGTGTGCCGCTTGTGGTCTCTCTTCTCTCCTAGTCTCTTGGTTTGGTAAGTGACTAGTGGCTCTCCTTATGTCTTCTCTTAACTCTCTTCTGATGTCATTGAGGTTGGTCCTCATCATCTCGGTCATGGTTGCCACCATACTTTGGTTAAGTTGATTGGTCATTGCTTCCATGAGGAGTTTGTTTCTCCTGACGAGTTCGGCCTCTTCCTCAGACTCGGACACCATTGTGCCTGCTTATAAACAAACAAGACAACCAGTAAAGAGTTCTAGGGAAGGAGACAAGCAAAAAGGAAAAGAAAAACAAGTAAAAAGGAAAAGCAAAGAATCGTACAATGCAAGACAAAGTGAAATGGAAATCGCCTAAGAAAAGGAAATCGGTTCAAGCAAAATGGAATAGCTTCTAATCTTTTTCCTAAACTCTTCTAAGCTTTCCTAGCAACCTAATAAGCTTCTCTTACTCGTGTTCTAGGGGATAAACAACTCAGAGCAAGACACAAAACAATCGACAAGCAAAGGTATGCGGCTTAGGGTTTTTCTCTCACTAGGGTTTCCGGATGAATCAAATAAGGAAAGTCTAAAATTCTTGTCTAAACTTTCATGCAGTCACGAGCAGCCCTAAGGTAAAAGAGTTCTAATGCTTATTCAAGTTGATTTAGATTGAACACGGATTGAATAACAAAAGAACACAACCGGGAAACACAAGATGCTACACGGATGCGATTAACAAAAGTAAACAAGAATCAAACAAGAAACAAAAACAAAGAGAGAACGAGTACTTCCCAACCAAAGTTGCTCTGATACCACTTGATGCGTCCCTAGGATGCTCTTTGGTTGATGGGAATGGATAATCCTTGCAAGAACGAATCTAAAGACTCAAGTCCTTCAAGGCGTGTGGATCGGATGGTGACACAAGAGGGATGAATGAACTCTTGATACTCCTAGATGAATGGTTTGGATATTACACACCAAACTAAGCACCCTTAACTCTGGATATGACACACCAGAACTCGGCACACTTCTTTTAGAGAGAGAGAGAGCCGCAAAAGATGAATGACTTCAATAGAAAAGGTTGCGTGAGTACAATAGGGCATAAGGGACCCTTTAAATAAGAAACCAGAGACATGCCTCTAGGGTTTCGACAATGATTCAAAAAAGGAAAGAAATAAAAACTATAGTCTAAAGTTTAAAATGAAATAACAAGTAACTTCTATTAGTCTTGGACCGAGTGTAGCACTTAGGTGATTTGTAGACATGTTGTGGCCTCGTTAAAAACCTTCCTTCTAGAAAACCTCGTGGGACAAAACCAAAAGCAAGGAAAAGAGCACGCACTCCATGTCTGCCTAGACACTACCTCAGTTTGGTGTAGAGATGGCTTGAATGGTGATCAAGACATCTCGGATCAAACCTTGTCCAAGACCTTCTTGTTGTGGATGTGAAGTGAGTAATCCAACAACATTCTCATTAAGCTTCTTGACTCTGGAACGAGTCATGGGACCTTCCTGAATGGTTAGAGCATCTTCATCAAATGGTTGATGCATTGTGGCTTCTTGTTGCTCATCTAAACTCTCCCCATTGTCTTCCTTAGTGATCCGGTCCATGATCACATCAGTTTCAAGACTTGAAGACAGGGCAGGTTATTGGTAGAGGGCACAGCCATCAGGAACTGTATCACCTAGAGAAGACTAAGATATCTGGTGCAACGCCTGCTCACTGCCTGATCAGTGCTTCTAATGGGGTTGAGAGCACCATATGGCACTCTAGATTGGGACATCCCCATACTAGAGCATTGAACTTGATGCTTCCGGGTATGGTGTTTCAGAATGATGAACGTGAAGCATGTATCTTGGGGAAGCATTGTAGGACAGTCTTTCCAAGGTCTAGCACTATCTATGAGAAGTGTTTCGACCTGGTTCATTCTGATGTGTGGACAGCACCGTGTCTTTCCAGAGAGAATCACAAGTACTTTGTCACCTTCATTGATGAGAAGTCAAAATACACATGGGTGACTCTGATTCAGACAAAAGACCGGGTGCTGGAGGCATTCAAGAACTTCCATAATCATGTTTCCAACCATTTCAATGCCAAGTTGAAGATCCTCAGGTCTGATAATGGTGGAGAGTACACTAGTCAAGCATTTAAGCAATATCTAGCTCAGCATGGGATCATTCAGCAAACTAGCTGTCCTTACACACCACAACAAAATGGTGTAGCTGAGAGGAAAAATCGACATCTGATGGAGGTGGCCAGGAGCATGATGTTCCATACAAGTGTACCTAAAAGGTTTTGGGGAGATGCAGTCATGACAGCATGCTACTTGATCAACCGGATTCCAACCAGAATTCTTCAAGACCAATCTCCATTTGAGGTATTGAACAAAACTAGACCATCTATTGATCATATGCGTGTGTTTGGGTGTCCTTGCTTTGTCTTGATACCAGGAGAGCAAAGAAATAAACTAGAGGCCAAGAGTACAAGAGCTATGTTCATTGGCTACTCTCCAAACCAAAAGGGTTATAAGTGTTATGAACCAGAGACTAGGAGAGTCCTGGTATCTCGAGATGTGAAGTTTGTGGAATCTAGAGGATACTACAACAACAAAGATTGGAGTGAACTTGAGAATCTATCCCAATCAACCTCGGATAGAGCAAACAATCTTCGACGGGTAATGGAGAGTATTGGGATCAGTATACCTATGGATAAGAGAGGTACTGAACCAGATGAGGCTAGACAAGCTCCCACTCAGTCTAGTGAAGCTGAGACCACCACTGATGAGTTTGAGGGTCAGGAGATTCCCCACCTTGACCATGAGGGGGGCAACAATGCTGAGCCACAATCCGAAAACTCAGCACCAATTCATGGTCAAGATGAGCAACAAGATCAAGAAGCACCAGTGGTAAATGAGAACCAACCCTCAGCCAATGAAGAAGAGGTTCAAAATGAAGAATCACAACCAGTACTAAGGAGGAGTACTAGAATCAAACAGCCGGCCTCTAATTGGATCAACACAAGGGTCTACTTCAACTCACAAGCTGTAGCTCATCCTATACAAGCAACATGCTCCCTAGCTCAATATCCTATGGATCATCAAGCTTTCATCACTAACCTTGATGAGGCTTACATACCAAGGTCATATGAAGAGGCTATGGCAATTAAGGAATGGAGAGATTCAGTAAGAGATGAGATGGGTGCTATGGAGAAAAATGGAACCTGGTTTGAAACTGAACTTCCCAAAGGCAAGAAGGCAGTAACAAGCATGCTGTTGTTCACAATTAAGTACTTAGCCAATGGGAAACCTGAGAGGAAGAAGACCAGGCTGGTAGCAAGAGGCTACACTCAAGTATATGGTGAGGACTATCTTGAAACCTTTGCACCAGTGGCAAAGCTTCACACCATAAGGATTTTGCTTTCTCTTGCTGTGAATTTGGAATGGGATCTTTGGCAAATGGATGTCAAGAATGCATTCTTACAAGGAGAGCTAGAAGATGAAGTATACATGCGGCCTCCACCAGGGATGGAAAACATGGTCAAACCTGGTAATGTATTGAGGCTGAGGAAGGCAATCTATGGTCTGAAGCAATCTCCAAGAGCCTGGTATCACAAACTGAGCACAACCCTTAATGGAAGAGGGTTTGTGAAATCTGAAGCTGATCACACTTTGTTTACTCTCACCAGCCAGCAAGGGATCATTGTGATTCTCATCTATGTGGATGATATCATCATCACAGGCAGTGATAAAGAGGGGATCAGCTCCACCAAAGCATTCCTCAAGGCAACATTTGATATCAAGGATTTGGGAGAGCTCAAATATTTTCTTGGGATTGAGATGTGTAGTGTGAGAATAGATAAAACAGAGTGTGAGAGTGGTGTAGAGACAGAGTATGGTCGAAACTAAGAGAAAGAGAATGAAGAGATTAAGTGAGAATCAAAGAGAATGCAGTGAAGAGTATGAAAGTATGAGAGTGTTCTTGAGTATCAAAGAGGGTGAGTTCGTGTGTAACCAGAGAGATTAGAGAGAATGAGAAACTAAGAGAGTATAGAACCAGAGAATAGTGAAGAAAGAGAACTCCTCTTTGCTTAGAGGTTTCAGAATACACATGGAGTGGCTTTATAGCCAGATTACAACTTGCAACATATTAAACTATTGTTAAAGTACAGATTTACTAAACTAATATTATTGTAGGGTTTCTGATGCTGCCATGAGGATGCAGCCAAGGTGAATCTCGACCAGAGGGAGTGAGAGTGACAGGAGAGAGAGATGGGCACGGTTTGGTTGAGAGAAAGTGACAGCCGGCTCATCCTCTTATGCACATGTGACTTTTATTCTAATTAATTCCCAACTTGCCTAAGCTGTTTCCAACGGTCTGATCTCTATTTTAAACTTCAAATCTGCCTCAGAATACTCAGCTGGACGAGTTCCCCACTTCCCTTGACTTCCAAGACACTCTAGGTTAGGATTTGATACTTGCGCACCAAGACTGTACGGACAGATTCAAACTTGCTCTGGATGCTTCATCTTTGATGCTTGGTCTCTTCACCAGCATTATTTATCTTCATTCTAACACTCCCCCTCAAGCTTGACCATAGGAGATCCTTGGACAAGCTTGGAACCTTGAAGAAGCTCCCTCATTAAAAACCTTAGCCAGAAAACCCATTTGGGACAAAACCAGCTAAGGAAAAGAGTAGAGTTCTTCAAAGCCTAGGGATTGGCCAGTGAGCCTAAGGAACTTCAGACAACTCATGGTGGAGTCCTTAGGCTCTGGATCATGGCCTCAAATAATGGTACAAGTGTGAACTCCACAGCTTGCCCACATCAACATCTTGGATCACTTCTTTAGGCTGGTTGTGTCTCCCCCTTTCTTCTGACTACTCGCCACTATTAGAGTGAAGCAAGACAAGGAGGTGTGAAGGCCAAACAAAAGAAGTGAAGGCCAAGCATCTCCAGCCTCAAGATATTGATCACACAGCCAAGAAAATGAAAAGATGATCAAGGTGTGTGTGCAAGAAGAGAAGGAGGCTGTAGAGGCATGAAGTGTGTTGCAAGTAATCTAGACTTGCACAATAAAGAAAGGAGCCAGCAAGCTGAGAAGAACAAGAAGCCTTGTGCAAAGATTGTGCAAAGATAATGATGTGCAAAGTTTGTACAAAAAGATTATCTTGCACAAGATTTGCACAAGAAATATAATGATGTGGAAAGTTCGGGTCAGCCTCAAAACACCCAAAGATCAATGTGCAAAACAAGGGTTGAAGATAATCTTTGGTGCAAAGTTTGTGCAAAAGAATCAAGACCAATGTGCATAGTCCGGGTGAGCTTTATGTCGACCAAGAAAGAAGAAGCTAGTTGGCGCCAAGGAATTCGGTTTGAATTCAATGGGATCACATGTGAGCTTAAGGAATAAGGCTGCTGGGAGCTGTCCCTTTCACTCTCTTGCTGCAGAAAATTCTCTTGTCCTCTTCCTCCTTGGCTGCTTCCTCATAGCTTTGTTTATTCATTTCCTAAGATAGTATTAGTTTAATCTCTCCTTTGTCTTGTTGCTGCTGCTGTAAAACCTAAGGCTCTCCTCTATAAATAAAGAGGCAGCCTCATTGTAATGAACACACAAGAAATAAGAGACAAGCATTCATAAATTTCGTGTATAACTCATCTCTTTACTAAGTGTTCTATAAATTAGTCACAATGTAGGGAGTTAAGGTATACATGTTTTGGGTCTGCCTAAGGGCAGATCATGCTTGCCCATTCTACTCTAAAATCAGTTTAAACTCTTATTTATCTTCTCTTAAAGTCTAGCTTACTGATTCTATTTCCTATTCTCCTTAAGTGAACAAACTAAAAGTGTTGTGTCACTTCTCAAGGAATAGATTCAAACTAGAGTCTTTAATCTGTTCTTAGTTTAATTCTAATTATTGTATCAATCTCACAGCCACTTAATTTCTCTAGATTCAGATGGTTGTTTAGATTATTTTGCTGAGAGGATTCAATCACAAGTTGATTGTCTCTTCCATTATTAAAGAGTGAGTTCATGTTCTTAGCTATTCATAGCTTTTCCAACATGGTATCAGAGCTTTGTTGCTGTTCTTTGGCTGAACTCACTTCTTTTGTCAATTTCTTCATCTGAATCTCTCTCTCTCTCTTTCTCCTTTAAAATTCATTTTTGATGAGCTGTGTGTGGCTGGGATTCAAAACTTGGACAGTGTTGAGATGAAGCAATAAGAAGCAAGAGGAAATCAATTGGTTTGGATTAAACAAGGATTCAAGATAACTTGGAAGTCAAGGCTGTCCGTACAACCTAAGTGATCCAACGTGACTTGCAAGCAAAGGAAGTGGAGAGTTGGACGAGAATAAGCCAAGAAGACTTACCTGAGCTTGCCTGAACAAAAGGAACGTTGGGGAAGCTGGTTCACATGTGAAACTAAGTTCAAATTGCCCAGACAACTGTTGGGAGAGATCACTTTCAGTCTGGTGGTCCTGAGCTCAGTCTGGTGGTCCTGCCCAAGACAGTCCTGCTTGCTCAGTCTGGTGGTCCTGCCCAAGACAGTTGGACTGTTCCTGCATTGTTTATTCTTATTCTTGGTTTCCCTTTGTTTAGTATTATCCTAGATATTTGTCTACTCTATTTATGTGCTGGTTCCAGGAACCTAAACAAGCAAGTTGAATAATAATAATTCACTTCTCCATTCTCTCTCTCTCTCTCTTCTCTCTCTCTCTCCCACGAAATTTCTCTTCTCTCTTGCTGTTCTTCATGTTCTTGAGCTTGTTTCTGGAGTTCTTGGTCGAATCTTTCTCTAATTCTCTCAAAACTCACATGGTATCAGAGCCTCAAAGCTCTTGAAACCTATTCTACTTCCGCAAAGCTATTTATTCTACTTTCTTTTTCAAGTTCATACTCTCTGGTTAGAATCATTTCAACTCTTACTCTATTATCCAGAAGCTAATAGCAAGAGAAGATGGAGAACTCTAAACCTGTGACCATTCCAGTAACTTTGAAGGGAGTTAACTACCTTCTATGGTCGAGATTGGTGAAGACTGCCCTTGGAGGAAGAGGTTTATGGAGTCATGTCTCAAGTGGAGAAGCTCCAAAACAAACTGTCCAAGGAGAAGATGGGAAGGAGATGATGGTGGTTGATGAAGGCAAATGGGTTCAGGAGGACCTCATGGTGCTGTCTCTCATCCAAAACTCTCTAGATCCACCCATTTTGGAAGCTTATTCCTATTGTGAAAGCTCCAAAGATTTGTGGGAAACTCTATACAAGGTATATGGTAATATATCAAACCTTACTCGAGTTTTTGAAGTAAAGAAAGCTATAAACTCCCTCAGCCAAGAAGACATGGATTTTACAGTCCATTTTGGGAAGTTTAGGTCGCTGTGGGCAGAGCTGGAGATGCTCAGACCACATACCATAGAACCCTCTGTCTTGAATGAGAGGAGAGAGCAGGATAAGGTGTTTGGGTTGCTCCTCACCCTGAATCCAACCTACAATGATCTAATCAAGCACATACTGAGGGCAGACAAACTACCAAGCCTTGAAGAAGTGTGTGCTCAGATTCAGAAGGAGCAAGGATCCCTTGGCCTATTTGGAGGCAAAGGGGAGTTGGTTATGAGTAACCAAGCTGAAGGACCAGTAGCAAACAAAGGAGTTTACAAACAAGATGATAGGAGAGTCTTGATGTGTGATCACTGTAAGAAGAAGGGCCACATGAAGGATAAGTGCTGGATACTTCATCCCCACTTGAAACCAAACAAGTTCAGGGAGCCACAGAAGCAGTACCAAGACGCTAGAGCTCACTTCTCAACTGAAGGTGCTGAACCAGTGACTCCTTCCAGATGCTCCTCAATGTGCTCTAACACTGGTATGGGAAAGGCCATGGCGACAACCTCCTCTTACTCCACTGCAAGGTCCAACCATGATGAGAACATTAAGAGGTCTGACTTGGATGCTCTCATCAAGGCTTTAAAGGAGAACTCTGGTAACCTTAACTCTCTTGGTATCTCTCTTAATGCTTCATACACTGCTGGTATTGCAATGAATGGATTAGGCAGTACTAGACCATTAGTTATAGACTCAGGTGCATCACACCATATGATTAGTGATTCAAACTTGATTACTAATATAAAACCAATTCTAGGAAATGTTATGATAGCTAATGGTGATAGAGTTCCTATAAAAGGTGTAGGTGATTTAAAATTGTTTGATAAGGTGTCTAAAGCTTTCTATATGCCAACCTTTGCTTCTAACCTTCTGTCTGTTAGAAAGGCCACTACTGATTTAAATTGTCATGTTACTTTCACCCCTAATGAAGTGTATTTTCAGGATATTGAGACTAGTAAGTTGCTTGGCAAAGGTGGAACCAAGGGAGACTTGTACTTGCTTGAGGACACCCTGCTAGCTTCTAATTTATCTTGTGCTTTAAACTCTGTTTCTGAATTACCTAAAGATGTAATATGGCATGCTAGATTAGGACACCCTCATTCTCGCGCCTTGAACATCATGTTGCCTAGTGTTTCTTTTAAAAGTGATTGTGAAGCTTGTATTCTAGGAAAACATTGCAGGTCTGTGTTTCCTAAATCAATGACTATCTATGATAATTGCTTTGATCTTATTCATTCTGATGTTTGGACAGCCCCTTGTGCATCTAGAGAACAACATAAGTACTTTGTGACTTTTATAGATGAAAAATCTAAGTACACATGGTTAACCTTGTTGAAGTCTAAGGATAGGGTGCTAGAAGCATTTAAAAATTTTCAAAGCTATATTGCTAACCACTTTCATGCCAAGATCAAAATATTTAGATCAGATAATGGAGGAGAATACACAAGCACAATCTTCAAGCAACACCTTGCAGCACAAGGAATCATCCATCAAACTAGTTGTCCCTACACACCTCAACAAAATGGTGTGGCTGAGAGGAAAAATCGACATCTAATGGAAGTGGCCAGAAGCATGATGTTCCATATGAATGTTCCTAAACATTTTTGGGGTGATGCAGTTGTGACAGCCTCTTACTTAATCAACAGGATTCCTACAAAAGTGCTCAGTGATATATCACCTTATGAGGTACTCAACAAAACCAGACCATCTATAGACCATTTGCGTGTGTTTGGGTGTGTGTGTTTTGTTTTGATTCCAGGTGAACTGAGGAACAAGCTAGAGGCTAAAAGCACAAAGGCCATGTTTATTGGATACTCTCCAACTCAAAAAGGCTACAAATGCTATGTACCAGAGACAAGAAAGGTTCTGATCTCCAGGGATGTTAAGTTTGTGGAGTCTAGAGGTCACTATGATGAGAGGAGTTGGGATGAGCTCAAGGACCTCTCTCAGTCTTCCTCAGATAGAGCCAACAACTTGAGAGTAATTTTAGAGAATCTTGGCATCCACTTACCAACAGAACCTGAGGGAATCAAGAAGACCCCAGTTCATGATACTACTGAAGATGAGGAAAATATTGAAGTCACTCATCCTGATCATGAGGGGGGCAGTGAAACAACTCAGCCTGAGGAACAAGAGCAGCAATCTGAAGACTCAGTAGCTCATGATCAAGATGAGATGCCATCAGCTACTGAAGTTCAACCACAAGATGAAACCCAATTAGATGAGGAGGAAGAATCTGATCAGATACAACCTTTGAGAAGGAGTACAAGGATCAAGAGACCAGCATCAAATTGGATCAACACAAGGGTGTACTTCAATGCAAAAGCAGTAGCTCATCCAATTAGTGCAGTTTGTTCTCTAGCTCAGTATCCAGAAGAACATCAAGCTTTCATTATGGAGTTGGACCAGGAATATGTCCCAAGATCTTATGAAGAAGCAATGGAGGATGAAGAATGGAAAAACTCAGTTGGAGATGAGATCAATGCTATGATCAAGAATGATACTTGGTATGAAGCTGAGCTCCCCAAAGGCAAGAAAGCAGTGACAAGTCGTCTACTCTTCACAATCAAGTACCTAGCAAATGGAAAACCAGAAAGGAAAAAGACAAGACTAGTTGCAAGAGGCTTTACTCAGGTCTATGGAGAAGATTACCTTGATACATTTGCACCAGTAGCCAAGCTTCACACCATAAGGATTGTGATCTCATTGGCAGTCAACTTGGAGTGGGACTTATGGCAAATGGATGTCAAGAATGCTTTCTTACAAGGTGAATTAGAAGATGAGGTATACATGCGACCACCACCTGGTCTAGAAGACATGGTAAAACCAGGAAATGTATTGAGGCTAAAGAAGGCTATCTATGGCTTGAAGCAATCTCCAAGAGCCTGGTACCATAAGTTAAGCTCAACTCTAAATGGAAGAGGATTTGTCAAATCAGAGGCTGATCACACTCTCTTCACACTGACCAGCACCCAAGGGATTATTGTCATTCTCATTTATGTAGATGACATTATCATCACTGGTAGTGACAAGGAAGGTATCCTCTCAACTAAGACTTTTCTTAAATCTACATTTGACATCAAAGATTTGGGAGAGTTGAAGTACTTCCTAGGGATTGAAATATGCCGCTCTAAAGAGGGGCTCTTCCTATCCCAAAGGAAGTACACACTTGATCTTTTAAATGAGGCAGGAAACCTTGGAGGGAAACAGGCCAAGACACCATTGGAAGAAGGCTACAAGGTATTGCGAGAGGGGGAGTATGAGGATACTCCATTTGAAGATGTTAAGAAGTACAGGAGGATGGTGGGAAAGCTCATATACCTGACCATTACTCGACCAGATGTGTGTTTTGCTGTGAACCAAGTCAGTCAACACATGCAAATACCTAAAGTTCATCACTGGAATATGGTGGAAAGGATCTTGAGATACTTGAGAGAAGCTCCTGGTCAAGGTGTGTGGATGGCTTGCAATGGAAGCACAGAGATTGTGGGGTACTGTGATGCAGATTGGGCTGGTGATAGAGTGGACAGGAGGTCTACAACAGGCTATTGTACTTTTATTGGAGGAAATTTAGTCACCTGGAAGAGCAAGAAGCAGAAGATAGTATCATGCTCAAGTGCTGAAGCAGAATATAGAGCAATGAGAAAGCTTACTAGTGAGCTTACCTGGATCAGAAACCTGCTAAGAGACTTGGGGATTGAGACTACAACTCCCATCACCATGCACTGTGACAACCAGGCTGCCATTCATATAGCATCCAACAGTGTGTTCCATGAGAGGACTAAGCACATTGAGGTGGATTGTCATAAAGTTAGACAAGCTGTGGAGCAGCAAATTATATTGCCTTGCTACACTAGAAGTGAAGACCAGTTGGCCGATATCTTCACCAAAGCAGCAAGCACAAAGGTCTGTGAGTTCATTCATTCAAAGCTTGGACTCATGGATATCCCATCTCACTGATCCTCTTAGCCATGAGGTGTTCTACTCTTTTTCCTTGGCTTAGTTTTCTCCCAAGTGGTTTTTCTAAGCTAAAGGTTTTAATGAGGGAATGCTTCATGGTTTCCAAGCTTGACTAGTCCCTATGGTCAAGCTTGAGGGGGAGTGTTGAGATGAAGCAATAAGAAGCAAGAGGAAATCAATTGGGTTGGATTAAACAAGGATTCAAGATAACTTGGAAGTCAAGGCTGTCCGTACAACCTAAGTGATCCAACGTGACTTGCAAGCAAAGGAAGTGGAGAGTTGGACGAGAATAAGCCAAGAAGACTTACCTGAGCTTGCCTGAACAAAAGGAACGTTGGGGAAGCTGGTTCACATGTGAAACTAAGTTCAAATTGCCCAGACAACTGTTGGGAGAGGTCACTTTCAGTCTGGTGGTCCTGAGCTCAGTCTGGTGGTCCTGCCCAAGACAGTCCTGCTTGCTCAGTCTGGTGGTCCTGCCCAAGACAGTTGGACTGTTCCTGCATTGTTTATTCTTATTCTTGGTTTCCCTTTGTTTAGTATTATCCTAGATATTTGTCTACTCTATTTATGTGCTGGTTCCAGGAACCTAAACAAGCAAGTTGAATAATAATAATTCACTTCTCCATTCTCTCTCTCTCTTTCTCTCTCTCTCTCTCCCACGAAATTTCTCTTCTCTCTTGCTGTTCTTCATGTTCTTGAGCTTGTTTCTGGAGTTCTTGGTCGAATCTTTCTCTAATTCTCTCAAAACTCACAGACAGTAGAGAGTGTAGATGAAGTATGTATTCAAAATCTATGAGTTTCTTTAAGATGCAAGTCTTTAAAGTTTTGTTTTTAATCAATGACTCTCCCCTTTATCTCCTCATTGTTTAATTCTTTGGATGAAAGATTAAAAATTTGTTCATGTCAGCTTGAGGGAGGGAGAAAAGATTAAACTTGTATCTTGAAGAACTCTTGAAAAAAAAAAACGATTTCAAAAATATTTTGTGTTCATCTTGTCTAATGATTTCTTTAAAGAAGACAACATGGAGTTCTGTTTTGGTTTCTTCTCTCCCATGTGTAAGCTGTGGTTCTGATCTTGAGTTGGGATCCTAATCCAAGGCTAAGGGAGGGAAATGAAACAAAAGACTTCATCTGTTTTGTGCTTTAAAAAACAGTTTTAAAAGATGAAGTTCTTGTTGGTTTTGTCTCAAACATTATCATCCTTTTCTACCCTTTGTCTCTTAATATTTTCAAACTTGGTAAAAGACTTTAAGTCTAATGAAACCAATGCTTGAGGGAGGGAGAAAGATTGATGATGATTTGAAGAAAATTGATTTGTAAGAGGATTTGAATTTTAGATTTAAAGAAAAGATCTTTGAAAGGTTTTAAAACTCTGAAAATGTTTTTGAACAGATTCTTGAGTAATCTGATTTCGAAAATGCTTTAAAAATGTGTTAACTGGTGGGATGTTCATGCCTCACCAGCATTGTGATCAGCCATGAAGCTTGAAGGCCAGGGACTGCAATTTGCTTCCGCAAAACTCTCATTCTCCTCCATACTCTTAGTCTCCATTATTCTCTCATACTCTTGTTACTTATTCTCTAATTCTATGGTTACTTATACTCTCTGGTTACTTTATTCTCTCCCATCATTCACTAATTTTGTGCTTTGAATCTGTCCATACTCAGCAGGTTCTAAGTCTAAGAATGGTGATTGGTTTTTTGTACTTGGTTGTCTCAAGAAGACAATGAAAGTTTGGTTGATCTAGAGCAGCATCAGAAGCAAGCTTTGGGGGTTAGAACCAATGGCCTCAGATTCATGGACCCAAGACAAGAAGATCTTGAGGAGAAGATACTGTAGGAAAGTGATGAATCAGCTCACCAGCAAGATGTTAGCTAAGGGCCAGTAAGCTTCATGTGAAGCATCAAGAAGAAAGAGGTGTTGCACAAGTTCAAATCATGGCGCTAAAACCCTCAGCAATCTGTTCAGATCATGGTTCAAACCATGAGTCACTTTTGGCGGTTTTAAAGACAATTCCAGGCCGCAGTTCAAATTAGAGAAGCTTCAAGTTCAATTCAAATAAAGCTAAGGTCATAGCTATCCAATGCACCGTGAAGGCTATACTCTTTTTGTCCTCATTATGGTTTTATCCCAAGTGGTTTTACATGGTGAGGTTTTTAATGAGGTAGTCATTTGCGTGTTGCAAGCTTGGCCTTTGGAACCAATGGCTTCCGCAGCCCAACCTTGAGGGAGGGTATTAGAGTGAAGCAAGACAAGGAAGTGTGAAGGCCAAACAAAAGAAGTAAAGGCAAAGCATCTCCAGCCTCAAGATACTGATCACACAGCCAAGAAAATGAAAAGATGATCAAGGTGTGTGTGCAAGAAGAGAAGGAGGCAGTAGAGGCATGAAGTGTGTTGCAAGTAATCTAGACTTGCACAACAAAGAAAGGAGCCAGCAAGCTGAGAAGAACAAGAAGCCTTGTGCAAAGATAATGATGTGCAAAGTTTGTACAAAAAGATTATCTTGCACAAGATTTGCACAAGAAATATAATGATGTGGAAAGTTCGGGTCAGCCTCAAAACACCCAAAGATCAATGTGCAAAACAAGGGTTGAAGATAATCTTTGGTGCAAAGTTTGGGCAAAAGAATCAAGACCAATATGCATAGTCCGGGTGAGCTTTATGTCGACCAAGAAAGAAGAAGCTGGTTGGCGCCAAGGAATTCGGTTTGAATTCAAATGGGATCACATGTGAGCTTAAGGAATAAGGCTGCTGGGAGCTGTCCCTTTCACTCTCTTGCTGCAGAAAATTCTCTTGTCCTCTTCCTCCTTGGCTGCTTCCTCATAGCTTTGTTTATTCATTTCCTAAGATAGTATTAGTTTAATCTCTCCTTTGTCTTGTTGCTGCTGCTGTAAAACCTAAGGCTCTCCTCTATAAATAAAGTGGCAGCCTCATTGTAATGAACACACAAGAAATAAGAGACAAGCATTCATAAATTTCGTGTATAACTCATCTCTTTACTAAGTGTTCTATAAATTAGTCACAATGTAGGGAGTTAAGGTATACATGTTTTGGGTCTGCCTAAGGGCAGATCATGCTTGCCCATTCTACTCTAAAATCAGTTTAAACTCTTATTTATCTTCTCTTAAAGTCTAGCTTACTGATTCTATTTCCTATTCTCCTTAAGTGAACAAACTAAAAGTGTTGTGTCACTTCTCAAGGAATAGATTCAAACTAGAGTCTTTAATCTGTTCTTAGTTTAATTCTAATTATTGTATCAATCTCACAGCCACTTAATTTCTCTAGATTCAGATGGTTGTTTAGATTATTTTGCTGAGAGGATTCAATCACAAGTTGATTGTCTCTTCCATTATTAAAGAGTGAGTTCATGTTCTTAGCTATTCATAGCTTTTCCAACAGCCACTTCAAGGAGTTTTAGAGACCACCAGCTTCTGCTTCATAGATCACCAAGTGAGGTACCTGATACATTATCCCAAAGGTGCATCAGTTCTTGAGGAAATGCAATCATCACACTAAGCTCAATAACAATTTAAGTATAAGGACAATAATGAATGTATTGAGATGAGTTTAAGGTGCTTCCCTTTCATAAGTATGATGGGGAGTGAACTCCACTTGAATTCCCCACTTGGTAAGAAAATACTCAGATCATGGAAGCTCAATCTCATGCTTGGGACTGAGAATAATGAAGGACCAAGCTTGCATTGGGACAGTGAGTTCCTTGAGTCTTCTTTGATCTGGTTTATGATGCAAGTGTGAACTCCACAGCTTGCCAATGGCTTGTGGCGGCTGGATCTTCAGGATTGCTTCTTCATTACCCCTCCTCAAGCTTGATCCAGAGAGTATAGGGATGGACCTAGCTTGGAAGTGAGCAAGACTGAGCTAGGACCAGGAGCGCATCACCCCAACAGCTGCGCTTAAGTCAACCAGTTCCTCCTCCCTTGATCTCCTCTCCACTGCCTAGAACAACTCTTCCTTGTGTGTTTCTTGGAACCAGGAGCTCAACAACCAAATGGCCTGCGCTTAAATCAACCGGTTCTCTACACACAAGTGATGAGAAGATCCAGCCTGGTGGATGGTTGGTCAACTTCTGGTCTGCCTCTCCATCAATCCTCCTTGAGGTATCTTCAAAGGACAGCCGTGTTCTGGCTCAACCAAGACTTGTTACCATCTGACCTTCTCCAACAATCTCTCCATGGTCAGGAATATACATCATGTGTAGGCTCTGAACAGCATGGGCAAAGTCTTCTTCTTTGTCTTGGATTGGTGATGCACGGTGGACACCTCTTGTGTACCTGAAACAACACTCAAACTCCAGCAAGAATTAGACCACACAAGAGGATCAGACCTTGGTAACTCACCAAGTCTGATCCCCAACCTTTAAACAATGCAATGGCAGAAGCTAAACAAACTCATTCAGTCCTAAACCCATGCATATAATTCACTAAACGCTCAACCATGATAATTCATCAAGTACAAGACATTTAGGCTAATTTTTTATGATCATTTAAGCAAACACAGATTACAAAAGACAAAACAGTGACTAGAAAACTGATGTGATCATGGACCGGATCACTAAGGAAGACAATGGGGAGAGTTTAGATGAACAACATGAAGCCACAATGCATCAACCATTTGATGAGGATGCTCTAACCATTCAGGAAGGTCCCATGACTCGTTCCAGAGTCAAGAAGCTTGAGGAGAATGTTGTTGGATTACTCACTTCACATCCACAACAAGAAGGTCTTGGACAAGGTTTGATCCGAGATGTCTTGATCACCATTCAAGCCATCTCTACACCAAACTGAGGTAGTGTCTAGGCAGACATGGAATTATCTCCTTCCTTGTCAAGGAGACACTTAAAACCCCTCCTGTCCTCTTGCTGGTCGTGGGTTTTGTTGGATCAGAAACAGAGCTTCAGCATTGGCTGGGCCACGAGAATGATTAGAACAGCCTAGCTTTTGAGTCTTCTTGCCCTTGAACAGAAAGGAATGCTTGTTGGTGAAGCCATCATGGATCACACGTCTATCAGATTGCCATGGTCTTCCAAGGAGTATGTGACCAGCTTGCATTGGCAACACATCACACAAGACTTCATCTTCATATCTCCCAATAGATAAGGGAATAAGAACTTGACTTGAAACCTTCATGGTGCCTTCTTCATTCAGCCATTGCAACCGGTAAGGCTTGGGATGCTTTTGAACCTTCAATCCCAACTTCTGGACCATTGTCTCACTCGCAGCATTCACACAACTTCCTCCATCTACAATGAGGCTGCACACTTTTCCTTGGACCAAGCACCGGGTGTAGAAGAGGTTCTCACGTTGCTCTAGCTCCTCAGCCTTGTTTTGCAAGCTTAGAAGTCTTCTTGCTACTAAAAGCTTCCCCTGGACTGGTCCTTCTTCAAGCTCCTCTTCAGTGTCTTCTTGGTCAGACTCGGTGTTGTCTTCTCCTGAGGTGTACTCTCCATCTTCCCGCAAGAACATGACTCTCTTGTTGGTACACTCATTGGCATAGTGTCCTCTTCCTTGGCACTTGAAGCACTTGACATCACGAGCTCTGGAACTAGATGCCTCAACCTTGCCTTTGCCCTTGTCAAGAGCACTGAGTGGTTTAGGTTTGGCCTCTTCTCTTGGATAGGACTTGTTGTCCTTCTGGAATGGTTTAGATTCCTTAGCATAAGGTGTCTTCTCTTCCTTGTTATGGTGTAACCGGTTGGAGCCATACTGGTTGCGTGAGTGTCCCCTCCTCTTGAGTTGTTGCTCAACAAGGATGGCCTTGTGTAGCATCTCTTCTAGCTCCACATAATGTTGCATCTCAACATTGTCTTGTATCTCTCGGTTTAGCCCACAAAGGAACCTTGACATGGTTGCTTCTCTATCCTCTGATATGTTGGCCCTCAACATAAGCAACTCCATCTCTTGGTAATACTCCTCCACTGATCTTGAACCTTGGGTAAGCTTCCTTAGCCGGTGGTGCAAGTCTCTAAGGTAATGGCTTGGAACAAACCTCTTGCGCATGATTGACTTCATCTCGGTCCAAGTTTCAACCGGTTCCTCTCCATTCCTTCTACGAGTTGTGAGGTATTGATCCCACCAACTCAAAGCATAGTCATAGAATTCAGTGGCAGCAATTTGAATCTTCTTGTGGTTGGTGTATTGCTTGCACTGGAAGACTAGCTCAATCTTCTTCTCCCATTCAAGCTAGGCATCCGGATCAGCCTTGCCATGGAATGGGGGTATTTTGATCTTCAAACCAGCAAGATCATCTCCTTGGTTCACTCTTCTCTCATGGGCACGCCTAGGTCTCCTTGAGGATGAGCTAAGGTGATCATACTCTTCATCAGTCTCCTCATAACCATCATGCTCTTGGCGAGTGGTTTGGCGATTTGCTTGGTGTGCGGTTTGTGGTCTCTCTTCTCTCCTAGTCTCTTGGTTTGGTAAGTGACTAGTGGCTCTCCTTATGTCTTCTCTTAACTCTCTTCTGATGTCACTGAGGCTGGTCCTCATCATCTCGGTCATGGTTGCTACCATGCTTTGGTTAAGTTGCTCGGTCATAGCTTCCATGAGGAGTTTGTTTCTCCTGACGAGTTCAGCCTCTTCCTCAGACTCGGACACCATTGTACCTGTTTAAAACAAACAAGACAACCAGTAAAGAGTTCTAGGGAAGGAGACAAGCAAAAAGGAAACGAAAAACAAGTAAAAAGGAAAAGCAAAACAATCGTACAAGGCAAAACAAAGTGAAAAGGAAAATCGGCTAAAAAGGAAATCGATTTCAAGCAAAATGGAATAGCTTCTAATATTTTTCCTAAACTCTTCTAAGCTTTCCTAGCAACCTAATAAGCTTCTTTTACTCGTGTTCTAGGTGATAAACAACTTAGAACAAGACACAAAGCAATCGACAAGTGAAGGTATGCGGCTAGGGTTCTTCTCTCACTAGGGTTTCCGGATGAGTCCAAATAAGGAAAGTCTAAAATCCTTGTCTAAAATTTCATGCAGTCAAGAGCAGCCCTAAGGTAAAAGAGTTCTAAAGCTTATTCAAGTTGATTTAGATTGCACACGAATGAAACAACAAAAGGACACAAACCAGAAACAAAACAAGAACAATCGCAAAGAGAGAGAGAGCGAGTACTTTCTCTTCTATATATGCGAATGATAAACACAAAGAAACAAGAAGGGATAACGAGTACTTCCCAACCAAAGTTGCTCTGATACCACTTGATGCGTCCCTAGGATGCTCTTTGGTTGATGGGAATGGATAATCCTTGGAAGAACGAATCAAAAGACTCAAGTCGTTCAAGGCGTGTGGATTGGATGGTGACACAAGAGGGATGAATGATCTCTTGATACTCCTAGATGAATGGTTTGGATATTACACACCAAACTAAACACCCTTAGGCTCTGGATATGACACACCAGACACGGCACACTTCTTTTAGAGAGAGAGAGAGCCGCAAAGATGAATAAACTTGTATAGAAAAGATTGGATGAGTACAATAGGGTATAAGGGACCCTTTAAATAAGAAAACCAGAGACATGCCTCTAGGGTTTTCGACAAAGAACCAAAAAAGGAAAGAAAGCAAACTATAGTTTATAAGTTTAAAATGAAATGAAAATGCACTTCTATTAGTCTTTGGACCGAGTGTAGCACTTAGGTGATTTGTAGACATGTTGTGGCCTCGTTAAAAACCTTCCTCCTGGAAAACCTCGTGGGACAAAACCAAAAGCAAGGAAAAGAGCACGCACTCCATGTCTGCCTAGACACTACCTCAGTTTGGTGTAGAGATGGCTTGAATGGTGATCAAGACATCTCGGATCAAACCTTGTCCAAGACCTTCTTGTTGTGGATGTGAAGTGAGTAATCCAACAACATTCTCCTTAAGCTTCTTGACTTTGGAACGAGTCATGGGACCTTCAGGAATGGTTAGAGCATCCTCATCAAATGGTTGATGCATTGTGGCTTCATGTTGCTCATCTAAACTCTCCTCATTGTCCTCCTTAGTGATCCGGTCCATGATCACATCAGTTTATCTTCTTTAAATGGCTTAGAGACTGTCTTCTCCTTGCTGTAACAGATTGGTTCCTTTCCATCAAGACTTTCAATATTCTTCTCCCACTCAGCTTTGCCATGGAATGGGGGTATCTTGATCTTCCAACCAGCAAGCTCATCTCCCTGGTTCACTCTCCTCTCTTGGACACGCCTATGTCTTCTTGAGGATGAACTGAGGTGCTCATACTCATTGTCAGTCTCCTCATAACCAACATGTTCTTGGCGAGTTGCATGAGGTCTCTCCTCTCTCCTCTCTCTTTCTCTCCTAGTCTCTCTGTTTGGTGCTTGACTAGTAGCTCTCCTGATGTCTTCTCTAAGCTCTCTCCTGAGGTCATTGAGGTTGGTCCTCATTATCTCGGTCATGGTTGCCACCATGTTTTGGTTGGGTTGAGCCGACATAGCCTCCATGAGAAGCTGACGAGTTAAGCTTCTTCTTCAGACTTGGAGACCATGCTTCCTGCGTAAAGGTAACCAAAATAACCAGTAAAAGGTTTCTAGGGAACAAGACAAGCAAAAAGGAAAAAAGAAAACAAGCAAAAAGGACAAGCAAACAATCGTACAATGCAAGACAAAGTGAAAAGGAAATCGGCTAAGTGAAAAGGAAATCGATTCAAGCTAAATGGAAAAACTTCTAAACCTTTTCCTAAACTCTTCTAAGCTTTCCTAGCAACCTAACAAGCTTCTTTTACTCGTGTTATAGGTGATAAACAACTTAGACACAAGAACAAGGTGATCGACAAAGAAGATGCATGCGGCTAGGGTTACTCTCTCTCTAGGGCTTCCGAAAAAACCAAAAAAAGGAAAGTCTAAGAATGCTTGTCTAATCTATTATGAATCTCGAGCAGCCCTAAACAAAGTATTCTAATGCTTATTCAAGATGTTATGGATGCTACACGGATGCAAGAATCAAAAGCAAACAAGAACAAAGCAAAGAGAGAAAGCGAGTACTTTCTTTTCTAGATATGCGGATGATAAACACAAAGAAACAAGAAGGGATAGCGAGTACTTCCCAACCAAAGATGCTCTGATACCACTTGATGCGTCCCTAGGATGCTCTTTGGTTGATGGGAATGGATAATCCTTGCAAGAACGAATCAAAAGACTCAAGTCCTTCAAGGCGTGTGGATTGGATGGTGACACAAGAGGGATGGATGATCTCTTGATACTCCTAAATGAATGGTTTGGATATTACACACCAAACTAGACACCCTTAGGCTCTGGATATGACACACCAGACTCGGCACACTTCTTTTAGAGATAGAGAGGGCCGCAAAGATGAATAAACTTGTATAGAAAAGATTGGATGATTACATAAGGGTGTAGAGAACCCTTTAAATAAGAAACCAGAGACAAATCCTCTAGGGTTTCGACATGAACCAAAAAAGGAAAGAACTAAAACTATAGTCTATAAGTTTAAAATGAAATAAAATGCAACTTCTCTTAGTCTTGGACCGAGAATAGCACTTAGGTGATGTGTAGACAAGTTGTGGCCTCGTTAAAAACCTTCCTCCTGGAAAACCTCGTGGGACAAAACCAAAAGCAAGGAAAAGAGCACGCACCCCATGTTTTGCCTAGACACTAACTCGGTTTGGTGTAGAGATGGCTTGAATGGTGATCAAGACATCTCGGATCAAACCTTGTCCAAGACCTTCTTGTTGTGGATGTGAAGTGAGTAATCCAACAACATTCTCCTTTAGCTTCTTGACTCTGGAACGAGTCATGGGACCTTCAGGAATGGCTAGAGCATCCTCACCGAGTGGTTGATGCATTGTGGCTTCATGTGGCTCATCTAGACCCTCCTTGTCCTCCTTAGTGATCCGGTCCATGATCACCCCATATGCACTCTTAAAGGTTGCATGCTTGGTGCTTTCCAGGATCACATCAAAAGATAGCCAATACAGGATCACCCGATTTGTAGAACCCATAACTCTTTCATCTGAGAAGGTCTTGACTTGATTCCAAATCGACGTGAGCCCCTGATGAGTTAAGTTTCCATGGCAGTCGAGTTTGATGGTTAACTCCTTGTGGTTGTTGAGATATGACCCTCGGACTGTCCCTATGTCAAGGCTGGCGGCTAGACAGTTTCCAAGGTTTGATGGTTGCATCTTCAACTTGGCCAACAACCCATTCTTGATACTCTGATCATTATGATAGCTTCTCTTTTCGAAAATGGTAGATCTCAAAACAGTTTGACCTGTACTCACAGCAAGCAAATCAGGCTTCATGTTTTTCTTTGAGTTTAGATAGTTACCCCGGGTTGGTTTCTTTGGAGATGGTTGTAGACTAAGTTTATCTGGTGGTTTCTCTTTGATTTGAGAAGGAAACATGAGTTCTTCTCCTGCTCCAGTAATCACTTCACCATTGACTCTAGTGAATTCTTCATCTCCAATTACATTTTGATAATCTTTGCATTGGTACTGAAGTTGCTGCATATCTGGTGGCTTCCATATCTTGATATGGTCAAGATGCAAGTCCTTTTGATCAACTTCAAACTCCTTATGACCCCAACTTGTTCTAGCACGAACAGAGCACTCTCCAAGGGTGGTAATCTTGTGGAAATATTCTCCAGGTCTCCACGAGTAGGTCTGTGACCTTCCAGCACAATCAGACATAAGTTCCTCTTGGGATAGATCCAAATCGGCATGTTTTGCAAAACTAGCAATATCTTGATGATCAGGAGGCCATTTTCTGCGTTGTCTGGTTTGTTGGATCCGTGACTGATTTGGCTTCATTCTCCAGTTGGTTTCATAGTGAAACTCTTGCTGAGCTGAGACGTGCAACCCCTTATCTTCTAAGGATGAGAAATCTACAAAATCCAATGTTGATGCAGCTGAACTCTTCTTAACCTGTTTGATCTTGTTCTTCTGAGGCAAGACCTCTCCTCCAGGCTCAAATACAACATGTCTCATGTCCAAGTCGTGTCTTGATAGTTCCACTTCCCCTTTCTTGTACCAAACAAAAGGAGTGAACAGAAAAGTACCTAATAAGGTCCTTTGGAAATCACATGGATCAAAGACAATTAGTTGATCCATTCTACGAGCTCTATGAGGTTCCCTGGGTGTCTTCTCTGCTACCATGTGTTGTTTTAAAGGGACCATGACGTTCTGAACAGGCTGCTCTTCTTTATGAAAGATATGGGAGGTTACTTTGTCTTGATCTTCTTGGATAGGCGCAACTGGTGCTGGTTCTTGATGCTGTGTGTCAATGGATGGGCGTGTTGTGTTGGTCCGTTTGATTTGCTTCTCCACATCCATCATTACTTGTAACAATGCCTCCTTAAACTCTTCACTGAATAAACAGAATTGTTTATCTTCTTTAGATGGCTTAGAGACTGGTTCCTTTCCATCAAGGCTTTCAATCTTCTTCTCCCACTCAGCTTTGCCATGGAATGGGGGTATCTTGATCTTCAAACCAGCAAGCTCATCTCCCTGGTTCATCCTTCTCTTGTGGACACGCCTATGTCTTCTTGAGGATGAACTGAGGTGCTCATACTCATTGTCAGTCTCCTTATAATCATAATGTTCTTGGCGAGTTGCATGAGGTCTCTCCTCTCTCCTCTCTCTTTCTCTCCTAGTCTCTCGGTTTGGTGCTTGACTAGTAGCTCTCCTAATGTCTTCTCTAAGCTCTCTCCTGATGTCACTGAAGTTGGTCCTCATCATCTTGGTCATGGTTGCTACCATGTTTTGGTTAAGTTGAGCCGACATAGCCTCCATGAGATACTTGTCCTTCCTGGCGAGTGAAGCTTCTTCTTCAGACTCGGCTTCCATGCTTCCTGCACGCAAAGGTAACCAAAATAACCAGTAAAAGGTTTCTAGGGAACAAGACAAGCAAAAATGAAAAAGAAAACAAGCAAAAAGGAAAAGCAAACAAGCTTACAATGCAAGACAAAAGTGAAAAGGAAATCGACTAGCAAAAAGGAAAAAGATTCAAGCAAAAAGGAAACACTTCTAAGCTTTTTCCTAATCACTCCTAAGGTTTTCTAGAACCCTAATAGCCTCAATATGCTCGTGTTCAAGGTGATAGACAAGCTAAACTAATGCACAAAGTGATCGACAACAAGGTACATGCGGCTAGGGTTTTTATCTCTCTAGGGTTTTCGCATGAAACCAAAAAAGGAAAGTCTAAAATTTCTTGTCTAAACACTTATGCAGTCACGAGCAGCCCCTAAACAAAGAGTTCTAATGCTTATTCAAGATGATATAGATTGATATAGATGATACACGGATGAGACAAACAAAAAGAAACAAGAGAATACAAAGGATAGCGAGTACTTCCCAACCAAAGTTGCTCTGATACCACTTGATGCGTCCCTAGGATGCTCTTTGGTTGATGGGAATGGATAATCCTTGCAAGAACGAATCTAAAGACTCAAGTCCTTCAAGGCGTGTGGATCGGATGGTGACACAAGAGGGATGAATGAACTCTTGATACTCCTAGATGAATGGTTTGGATATTACACACCAAACTAAGCACCCTTAACTCTGGATATGACACACCAGAACTCGGCACACTTCTTTTAGAGAGAGAGAGAGAGCCGCAAAAGATGAATGACTTCAATAGAAAAGGTTGCGTGAGTACAATAGGGCATAAGGGACCCTTTAAATAAGAAACCAGAGACATGCCTCTAGGGTTTCGACAATGATTCAAAAAAGGAAAGAAATAAAAACTATAGTCTAAAGTTTAAAATGAAATAACAAGTAACTTCTATTAGTCTTGGACCGAGTGTAGCACTTAGGTGATTTGTAGACATGTTGTGGCCTCGTTAAAAACCTTCCTTCTAGAAAACCTCGTGGGACAAAACCAAAAGCAAGGAAAAGAGCACGCACTCCATGTCTGCCTAGACACTACCTCAGTTTGGTGTAGAGATGGCTTGAATGGTGATCAAGACATCTCGGATCAAACCTTGTCCAAGACCTTCTTGTTGTGGATGTGAAGTGAGTAATCCAACAACATTCTCCTTAAGCTTCTTGACTCTGGAACGAGTCATGGGACCTTCAGGAATGGTGAGAGCATCCTCATCAAATGGTTGATGCATTGTGGCTTCATGTTGCTCATCTAAACTCTCCTCATTGTCCTCCTTAGTGATCCGGTCCATGATCACATCAGTGAAACTCTTGCTGAGCTGAGACGTGCAACCCCTTATCTTCAAAGGATGAGAAATCTACAAAATCAAATGTTGGTGCGGCTGAACTCTTCTTAATCGGTTTGATCTTGTTCTTCTGATTCAAGACCTCTCCTCCAGGCTCAAATACAACATGTCTCATATCCAAGTCGTGTCTTGATAGTTCCACTTCTCCTTTCTTGCACCAAACAAAAGGAGTGAACAGAAAAGTACCTAAGAAGGTCCTTTGGAAATCACATGGATCAAAGACAATTAGTTGATTCATTCTATGAGCTCTCTGAGGTTCCTTGGGTGTCTTCTCTGCTACTGTGTGTTGTGTTAAAGGGACCATGACGTTCTGAACAGGCTCCTCTTCTTTATGAAAAATATGGGAGGTTACCTTGTCTTGATCTTCTTGGATAGGCGCAACTGGTTCTAGTTCTTGGTGCTGTGTTTCAATGGATGGACGTGCTGTGTTGGTCCGTTTGATTTGCTTCTCCACACCCATCATTACTTGTAACAACGCCTCCTTAACCTCTTCACTGAATAAACAGGATGGTTTATCTTCTTTAAATGGCTTAGAGACTGGTTCCTTTCCATCAAGGCTTTCAATCTTCTTCTCCCACTCAGCTTTGTCATGGAATGGGGGTATCTTGATCTTCAAACCAGCAAGATCATCTCCTTGGTTCACTCTTCTCTCTTGGGCACGCCTAGGTCTTCTTGAGGATGAGCTAAGGTGATCATACTCGTCATCAGTCTCCTCATAACCATCATGCTCTTGGCGAGTTGTTTGGCGATTTGCTTGATGTGCGGCTTGTGGTCTCTCTTCTCTCCTAGTCTCTTGGTTTGGTAAGTGACTAGTAGCTCTCCTGATGTCTTCTCTCAACTCTCTTCTGATGTCACGGAGGCTGGTCCTCATCATCTTGGTCATGGTTGCTACCAGGTTTTGGTTAAGTTGAGCCGACATAGCCTCCATGAGATACTTGTCCTTCCTGGCGAGTGAAGCTTCTTCTTCAGACTCGGTTTCCATGCTTCCTGCACGCAAAGGTAACCAAAATAACCAGTAAAAGGTTTCTAGGGAACAAGACAAGCAAAAAGGAAAAAGAAAACAAGCAAAAAGGAAAAACAAACAAGCTTGTCTCGCAAGACAACAAGTGAAAAGGAAATCGGCTAAAAAGGAAATCGCCTTCAAGCAAAATGGAACAGCTTCTAATCTTTTTCCTAAACTTTTCTAAGGTGTTCTAGCAACTTAACAATCCTAGTATGCTCGTGTTCAAGATGTTAAACAAGTTAAAGCAAGGCACAAAGCAATCGACAACAAGGTACATGCGGCTAGGGTTTTTATCTCTCTAGGGTTTTCGCATGAAACCAAAAAAGGAAAGTCTAAAATTTCTTGTCTAAACACTTATGCAGTCACGAGCAGCCCCTAAACAAAGAGTTCTAATGCTTATTCAAGATGATATAGATTGATATAGATGATACACGGATGAGACAAACAAAAAGAAACAAGAGAATACAAAGGATAGCGAGTACTTCCCAACCAAAGTTGCTCTGATACCACTTGATGCGTCCCTAGGATGCTCTTTGGTTGATGGGAATGGATAATCCTTGCAAGAACGAATCAAAAGACTCAAGTCCTTCAAGGCGTGTGGATTGGATGGTGACACAAGAGGGATGGATGTTCTCTTGATACTCCTAGATGAATGGTTTGGATATTACACACCAAACTAGACACCCTTAGGCTCTGGATATGACACACCAGACTCGGCACACTTCTTTTAGATAGAGAGAGAACCACAAAGAGGAATAAACTTGTATAGAAAAGATTGGATGATTCCAATAAGGGTGTAGAGAACCCTTTAAATAAGAAACCAGAGACAAATCCTCTAGGGTTTCGACATGAACCAAAAAAGGAAAGAACTAAAACTATAGTCTATAAGTTTAAAATGAACTAAAATGCAACTTCTCTTAGTCTTGGACCGAGAATAGCACTTAGGTGATGTGTAGACAAGTTGTGGCCTCGTTAAAAACCTTCCTCCTGGAAAACCTCGTGGGACAAAACCAAAAGCAAGGAAAAGAGCACGCACCCCATGTCTTGCCTAGACACTAACTCAGTTTGGTGTAGAGATGGCTTGAATGGTGATCAAGACATCTCGGAGCAAACCTTGTCCAAGACCTTCTTGTTGTGGATGTGAAGTGAGTAATCCAACAACATTCTCCTTTAGCTTCTTGACTCTGGAACGAGTCATGGGACCTTCAGGAATGGCTAGAGCATCCTCACCGAGTGGTTGATGCATTGTGGCTTCATGTGGCTCATCTAGACCCTCCTTGTCCTCCTTAGTGATCCGGTCCATGATCACCTCATATGCACTCTTAAAGGTTGCATGCTTGGTGCTTTCCAGGATCACATCACAGTGCTTCCATTGCAACCCATCCACACTCCTTGACCAGGAGCTTCTCTTAGATATCTCATGATCCTCTCCACCATATTCCAGTGATGAACCTTAGGAGCTTGCATGTGCTGGCTCACTTGGTTCACAGCAAAGCAAATGTCTGGTCGAGTGATAGTTAGGTAAATCAGCTTCCCAACCATCCTTCTATACTTCCTGACATCTTCATATGGTTTGTCCTCAAACTCCCCCTCTCGTAGCACCTTGTATCCATCTTCAAGGGGAGTCTTAGCTGGTCTTCCTCCAAGGTTTCCTGCCTCACTCAACAGATCCAGTGCATACTTCCTTTGAGACAGGAAGAGTCCATCCTTGGATCTACACACTTCAATTCCAAGAAAGTACTTAAGCTCTCCAAGATCCTTGATGTCAAACACTGATTTGAGAAAGGCTTTGGTGGCTTGAATTCCTTCCTTGTCGCTTCCTGTGATGATGATATCATCTACATACACCAAGATAACAACAATGCCTTGTGGACTGGTGAGGGTGAAGAGGGTATGATCAGCTTCAGACTTCAGAAATCCCCTTCCATTGAGAGTGGTGCTCAGCTTGTGATACCAAGCTCTTGGTGATTGCTTCAGCCCATAGATTGCTTTTTTCAGTCTCAATACATTCCCTGGTTTGACTAGGTGTTCTAAACCAGGAGGAGGATG
>CAJHQQ010003290.1:0-46891 GCA_905132885.1 Moricandia moricandioides
CTTGTGTCACCATCCGATCCACACGCCTTGAAGGACTTGAGTCTTTTGATTCGTTCTTGCAAGGATTATCCCTTCCCATCAACCAAAGAGCATCCTAGGGACGCATCATGTCACCATTCAATCCACACGCCTTGAAGGACTTGAGTCTCTGATTCGTTCTTGCAAGGATCTATCCATTCCCATCAACCAAAGAGCATCCTAGGGACGCATCAAAATAGAATGTGATGCCTCAGGAATTGGAATTGGTGCTGTGTTGATGCAGGATAGGAAACCCATTGCATACTTCAGTGAGAAGCTTGGAGGAGCCACTCTCAACTATGCAACCTATGACAAGGAACTCTATGCCTTGGTGAGGGCATTACAAACGTGGCAACATTACTTGTGGCCCAAGGAGTTTTTCATACACACTGATCATGAGTCCCTAAAGTATCTAAAAGGGCAGAGTAAGCTTAGCAAGAGACACGCAAGGTGGGTTGAATTCATTGAGACCTTCCCATACGTGATCAAGTATAAACAAGGTAAGGAGAATGTAGTTGCTGATGCACTATCTCGGAGGTATGTTCTCTTGACCACTCTAGATGCTAAGTTGCTTGGGTTTGAGCAGATAAAGGATATGTATGATACTGATCATGATTTCAAGGAAGCCTATGCTTCATGTGCTAAGTTTGCTTCAGGGCATTACTTTAGAAAGGAAGGCTATTTGTTTTATGACAATAGATTGTGTGTGCCTAATTGTTCTTTGAGAGATCTTTTTGTCAGGGAATCCCATGGGGGCAGTCTAATGGGACACTTTGGGATTGCTAAGACCTTGAAAGTTTTCCAGGATCACTTCTATTGGCCGCACATGAAGAGAGATGTGGAGAGAATCTGTGGAAGGTGTGCTACTTGCAAGCATGCCAAGTCCCAAGTTCAAAACCAGGGTTTGTATACTCCTTTGCCCATTCCACACCATCCCTGGAATGACATCTCTATGGACTTTATTGTTGGTTTGCCTAGAACTAGAACTGGAAAGGATTCTATCTTTGTTGTTGTTGATAGGTTCTCTAAGATGGCACATTTTATAGCTTGTCACAAGACTGATGATGCATTACATGTAGCTAACTTGTTCTTTAAAGAGGTTGTACGTTTGCATGGCATGCCTAGAACTATAGTTTCTGATAGGGACACTAAGTTTCTTAGTTACTTCTGGAAGACACTTTGGTCTAAGCTAGGCACTAAGCTATTGTTTTCTACTACATGTCATCCACAAACTGATGGGCAAACTGAGGTAGTTAATAGGACTTTAGGAACACTCTGTAAGTTTAGTGAAGAACTCGGTGAGATTAAGCAAGAACAGGAGAGAGAGAGAGAGAGAGAGTGATTTCGTTTGAGAGAGAGAGAGAGTAAACGAGAGAAAGAGTGTAGGAAGGATTATTTTTCCTTATTTTTCTTTAGAAACTATACAACTTGTTTTATAGACAAAAGGAGACAAGAAGAATAGAATTAATCTATTCTGGTTTGAACCAGAGAAAGGGACAGATTTCTGAACGGTCTGATCTCTAATTCAAATTTCAAATCTGCCTTAGAAGACTCAGCTGGACGAGTTCCCACTGGCCTATGTAGTTGATGCATGTAGTTGATGCATGTAGTCGACTATATCAGCTCGTATGTAGTTGATGCATGTAGTTGATGCATGTAGTCGACTATATCAGCTCGTATGTAGTTGATGCATGTAGTTGATGCATGTAGTCGACTATATCAGCTCCCATGTAGTTGAGGCAAGTAGTCAACTATGTCACTTGCCTATGTACGCATATGTTCTTCTCTTTATCTACACTCAGGTCAATACTCCCCTCAAGCTTGACCATGTGAAACAAGTCAAGCTTGGAAGGACCATGACAAACATCCCTCATTAAAACCTTAGTATGCAAAACCCAATTGGGACAAAAACACACTAAGGAAAGAGTAGAGTTTTCATAGTCAGGGAAGTAGCTTTTGAGTGAGATCAATAAGCCCAAGCTTTGGGTATATGAACTCACACACCTTGGAGCTTGCAGCCTTGGTGAATATATCTGCAAGCTGATCCTCACTTCTCGTGTAGCAAGGTAGGATCACTCCTTGTAACACCATTTCTCTAACTTTGTGGCAGTCCACCTCAATGTGTTTGGTCCTCTCATGGAACACTGAGTTTGAGGCTATGTGGATGGCGGCTTGGTTATCACAATGCATTGTGATAGGAGCAGTGACTTCTATGCCCAAGTCTTTCAGTAGCTTCTTTATCCATACTAGCTCATTAGTCAGTTTTCTCATGGCTCTATATTCAGCTTCAGCACTTGAACATGACACCACCTTTTGTTTCTTGCTTTTCCATGTGACCAGATTGCCTCCAATGAAGGTGCAGTAGCCTGTTGTTGATTTTCTATCATTCCTATCTCCTGCCCAATCTGCATCACAGTAACCAACCACTTCTGTGTTGCCATTGCAACCCATCCATACACCTTGGCCTGGAGCACCACTAAGGTATCTGAGAATTCTTTCCACCATTTTCCAATGATGGACCTTTGGGACTTGCATATGCTGGCTTACCTGGTTCACAGCAAAGCAAATATCAGGTCTAGTAATGGTTAAGTATATTAACTTACCCACTAGTCGCCTATATTGCTTTGGATCATCAAAAAAAATATTCTCATACTCCCCCTCACGCAATATCTTATATCCATCTTCTAGTGGAGCCTTGGCTGGTTTCTCTCCAAGTATCCCTGCATCATTTAACAAATCAAGTGTGTACTTTCTTTGGGACAAGAAGAGCCCCTCTTTAGATCGGCATACTTCAATACCAAGAAAGTACTTTAGCTCACCAAGATCCTTAATATCAAATACAGATTTTAGAAACCCTTTAGTGTCCTGTATACCTTCTTTGTCACTTCCTGTGATGATGATATCGTCAACATACACAAGGATGACTACTATACATTGTTGGCTGGTGAGTGTGAACAAGGTATGATCAGATTCTGATCGGTTGAATCCTCTTCCATTCAAGGTGGTACTGAGCTTGTGATACCAGGCTCTTGGTGATTGTTTAAGTCCATAGATTGCCTTCTTGAGTCTCCACACATTTCCTGGCTTCACCATGTGCTCTAGACCCGGTGGTGGCTTCATATAAACCTCATCTTCCAGCTCTCCTTGTAGGAAGGCATTCTTGACATCCATTTGCCACAAATCCCACTCCAAGTTAACTGCAAGAGATAGTAGAATTCTGATGGTGTGGAGCTTTGCTACTGGTGCGAAGGTCTCCAAGTAGTCTTCTCCATATGTTTGAGTGAATCCTCTTGCAACCAGCCTGGTCTTCTTTCTCTCCGGTTTTCCATTGGCTAGGTACTTGATTGTGTGTATTAGCCTACTTGTGACTGCCTTCTTGCCTTTGGGGAGCTCAGTTTCAAACCAAGTATTATTCTTTATCATAGCTTCCATTTCATCACCAACGGACTCTCTCCATTCATTATTGGCTATAGCTTCTTCATAGGTCTTTGGAATCCATTCCTCATCTAGATTGCTTATAAACACTTGATGCTCCACTGGATATTGGGCTAAGGAGCATATGGCTTGAATAGGATGAGCTACAGTATTAGCATTGAAGTACACTCTTGTATTCTTCCAGTGTTCCGGACCATACTTGATCCTTGTGCTCCTTCTCAATGGTTGAATCTCTTGTACTATCTCCTCATGCTCCTGACCAGAGTTTCCTTGTTCTCCAGTCTCAATATCAGCCAATTCCTCATTATTTCCATCCTGGTCATGTATTTCAGAACCGGCTTCAACTGGTTCTTGTTGATTCCCCCCTTCATGATCAAGATGGGAGTCATCTAGGACTGGTTCAGTAGCTTGTGACACTGATTCTGATTCTGGAACTCTTGTGCTTGACTGATTATTGCCAAGACTCTCAAGGATGATTCTCAGATTGTTAGCACGGTCAGAGGCTGTATTTGAGAGGTCCTTGAGACTTTCCCAACTTTTCTCATCATAGTATCCCTTGGACTCAACAAATTTGACATCCCTTGATACCATCACTCTTCTAGTCTCAGGTACAAAGTGTGAGAATAGACAGAATATGGTGTCTGAGGGGTGTTTAGAACAGAGAGTGGTCGATTTTTTCTTGTACAAAGAGAGAATGAGAGAATAGATATTGAAAGAGTATGAATGAGTTAAGGAGAATAAGTGGATGAGTATAAGTGATTCAGGGAGAGTATGGACGTGAGTATGAGAGTATATGAGAGCCTGAGAGAGTTATGAAACCAGAGAATAATAGTAACCAGAGAATGGGTGAAGAAGAAACTTAATTCTTGCTTAAGAATTTCAGTTACAACAAAATGCCTTATATAGCCAAACAACTACAATAAACAAATCTTAAAATGAATGGACAAGGGGGAAGAGGACAAGAGGAGGCACGACCAGAATGGGTGAAAGTGACTTCTCCAGCAGCTCTCTTCCTTAGGTAAGACATGTGACTTTCCTTGGATTCAAATTCAAACAGCCACACTTGCCTCCAAACTTCTCGGTTATGCTGCCAGTCTTCTAGAAGAGTTCTGGTCGACATCAAGAAGTGTCCCGGACTTTGCACTTCCTTTTTCTTGGTCTTGATAATCTCTTGCACAATATTTGCACATAACCCGGACTTTGCACGGAGTGATTTGACCCGAACTTTGCATAAGTCTTCTTTCGGCAGACTGAGATTGTCCCGGACTTTGCACGATTTGATTCTCTTGCACAAACTCTGCTCCAAAGATTATCTTAACTCTTGTTTTGCACATTCATCTTTGGGTGATTGAGGCTGACCCGAACTTTGCACATCATTATCTTTCTTGTGCAAATCTTGTGCAAGATAATCTTTTTGTACAAACTTTGCACATCATTATCTTTGCACAATCTTTGCACAATGACCTTCACTCTCAACTGGTGCTTCTTCCTTCTTCATTCCAACACTCCCCCTCAAGCTTGACCATAGAAGATCCTTGGACAAGCTTGGAACCTTGAAGAAGCTCCCTCATTAAAAACCTTAGCCAGAAAACCCATTTGGGACAAAACCAGCTAAGGAAAAGAGTAGAGTTCTTCAAAGCCTAGGGATTAGCCAGTGAGCCTAAGGAACTTCAGATAACTCTTGGTGGAGTCCTTAGGCTCTGGATCATGGCCTAACACTTTCTGCAAGAGTGAACTCCACAACTTGCACATAACACCATCTTGGATCTCTTCTTTAGGCCGGTTTTTGTCTCCCCCTTTCTTCTGACTACTCACCATCTTCAAAGGGTTTTGGGACGTCCAGCTTCTGCTATAGAGAGCTCCAAGTATGGTACCTGATACATTATCCCAAAGGTGCATCAGTCCTTAAGGTAATGCACTAATCACATGATGCCCAATATCATTTTAAGTATAATAACAATGATGAATGAATTGAGATGAGTTTAAGGTGCTTCCCTTTCATAAGTTTGGTGGGGAGTGGACTCCACTTGAATCCCCACTTGGTAAGACACAATCCGGATCATGGAAGCTCAATCTCATGCTTGGAACTGAGAATAGGAAGGGCCAAGCTCGCATGGAAGGCATAGGTTCTAGATGGCTTCTTTGATCCGGTTAGTAATGAGTAATGCAAGAGTGAACTCCACCACTTGCAAACTCCACTTTTGATCTGAGTGAACTCCACTTCTGATCTCTGGTAAGGCAATGGACGACTTCAACCTTCAGGAGTGCTCACTATTACCCCTCCTCAAGCTTGATCCGGAGAGTATATGTGAAGGACCAAGCTTGGAAGTGAGCAATACTGAACTTGAACCAGGAGCACAACAGTCCCAACACCTGCGCTTAAGCCAACTGATCCACCCTTGGTCTCTGCTCCAATGCCTTACACCACCATTCTTCCTTGTGTGTCTCTTGAACCAGGAGCTCAACACCCAAACAGGCTGTGTTAACTTGAAGAGAGACAAATGATCTTATGAGAGATGAGATGGAGCAGTGGAGTTGAACCCAACAAGAATCATGAAGCTTGAGGATCTGGTGACATAGTCATGTGATATAGTCGATTACATGCATCAACTACATGCATCAACTACATAGTCCGATAATATAGTCGACTACATGAATCGACTACATGGCCGTTGGGAAGCAGAAGGCTCCACTTGGTCTGTTTGAATTTGAAAAACCCTAATGTATCTATCTCTCTCTATATAATGTATCTCTCTCTGGTCGAAAATAACAACAAGAAATAAGAAGAAAAGAAGGGAGTAAGGGGGAGTTCCCCTCTCCACTTCATAAACTTGTTCACTTCAATCTGGTTACATAAATCTCTTAGTCTCTGTTTCTTAGTCTCTGGTTACTTAATCTCCTATTCTCTTACTCTCTCAAATCTCTCTTAATCTCACTCGAATCTCTTCTTATTCTCTTTATTCTCTCTAATCTTTGTTTCTGGTTCAAGTATACACTAGCAGAAACCAGATCCACTCTCTTCTTCATTTCGAGTTCTCTGCTACAAATACAACTGTTCATCCTGCTCACAACACACAAGACTTCACACTGTGAAATTCCAACACACAAGACTTCACACTCTGTGAAATTCCAACACACAAGACTTCATACTCTGTCAAATTCCAACATGGTATCAGAGCCAAGTTCATCAGAACTTGGTTCCTAGCTTCCGCAAGCTCAAGCTCACTCCCATGCCATTTCTAACCTGTGAAGAAGCTTCTGTCCAGCCAGCTGATTCAACCTCTACAAGAAGAAGGTGTTCATCCTAGGCGTGCCCAGAAAGTGTTCTTGGTTACTCATGCTTTCTCATACCGTCCAGAAGAAGGGAAGGCCGTGGATCCAGAGTTTATGGAGTGGATTGGCTACCCTCTTCATCAAAACAGTCCAGGCTTGTTCTTATTCAAAGACCAGGAAGAAAGGTGAAAGCTTTCACCTTGTTACTGGTGGTGGCGACCAAAATATGAAGAAAGGTGGGGACTTTAGGCATGGAGAGTCCAAGGAAAGGTCCATGGAAGATGGAGAAGTTGGAATGCACACCAACAACTCAGATTCTGTCCAATGGAATCAAGGATCTATACAATGATCCTTGGCTGTAAGAAAGCTCTTTCCTTTTGTAGAAAGCTTGAGTATAATGAACTGAATGTGTGTGTGTGATGTGTCTGGAACCTGAGGATTTGTTTAAAGATTGCTAGATGTGATTGTTTAGAATCTGTCCCAGGTAGTTTTGAAAGAGACTCGTTTGATTGATTGAGTTTTTAAAGTGCTTACTCCAGTTTTAAGAGTTGCTTGACATGAATAGAAACTGTTTAAAGTAAAGCACTTGGGTCTGGTATTTGGAAATGATAATGTTGCTTAGTCTCTGTTCTAAATGGTTGTGTTGCTAGGATGATAGATAATTATGTCTAATCCAGCTTGCATTCATGAAAAGAATAGGTTAAGGCTGTTGCATTCTATTGTCATTGTTACTGCCTTAAGGTTGAGACACCTAGACTTGAGTCTAAGGGTCGTTTAAGGCAGGTGTTGTTTGCCTAAATGCCTTGTTATTGATGAGTTATCATACATGTGCATTTAGAGAGTTGGTTGCTTGGATTTGAACTGAATGAGTTGTTTAGATTCAGTCCATTGCATCTTGTTAATCATTATGGATCAGACTTGGTGAGTTATCAAGCTCTGATCCTAATGTGTGGTCTAATTCTTGCTGGAGTTTGAGTGTTGTTTCAGGGTCACAAAGAGTGTCACTTGTTCAGCATCAATCCAGAACAAAGAAGAAGGTGTTGCCCATGCAGTTCAGAGCCTACACATGATGTAAATTCCTGTAAATCCAGAGCCTACACATGATGTACATTCCTGACCATGGAGAGAAGAACCGGTTATAAGAAGCGCAGACCGTGAAGGTTGTTGAGCTCCTGGTTCAAGAGAAGAAGGTGTTGCCCATGCAGTTCAGAGCCTACACATGGTGTATATTCCTGTAAATCCAGAGCCTACACATGATGTATATTCCTGACCATGGAGAGAAGAACCGGTTATAAGAAGCGCAGACCATGAAGGTTGTTGAGCTCCTGGTTCAAGAGACGCACAAGGAAGAGTTACTCTAGGCAGTGGAGAGGAGATCAAGGGAGGAGGAACTGGTTGACTTAAGCGCAGCTGTTGGGGTGATGCGCTCCTGGTCCTAGCTATGTCTTGCTCACTTCCAAGCTTGGTCCATCCCTATACTCTCTGGATCAAGCTTGAGGAGGGGTAATGAAGAAGCAATCCTGAAGATCCAGCCGCCACAAGCCATTGGCAAGCTGTGGAGTTCACACTTGCATCATAAGCCGGATCAAAGAAGCTATCATGAACTCATTGCAACCTTGCAAGCTTGGACCTTCACCTATTCTCAGTTCCAAGCTTGAGGGGGAGTGTGAATGAGCTTCCTATGATCTGAGAGATGTCTTAAGCTCAGTATTGCTCACTTCCAAGCTTGGTCCTTCACCTATACTCTCTGGATCAAGCTTGAGGAGGGGTAATGATGAGCATTCCTGAAGATCCAAGTCGTCCATTGCCTCAACTCACACCACACCGGTTCAAAGAAGCCACAACAAGGACAGCAACAACTTGGTGTTAGAACAGATGGCCATCAGAGACTACTTGACAAGAAGATCAGGTAGAGATGATTGGAATGCTATGAATCAGCCCAAGGCATGGAGTTAGAACAGTTACCTTCTGGTGGGGAAACTATGGATCAGCTTCTACATGGAGTTAGAACAGTTACCCTCAGTTGGGAAGCTATGAATCAGCCCATAGCATGTGTGTGTGTACCTGGTTGATGAAGCTTCAATGATCTGTGAAGATGGAGTCCTTGGTGGTTATTCAAGAAGAAGAAGTAACCAAGGCAGAGAATGAAGATGATACTCAATGGAGTGAGTAGCTGGTCATCCGAGCACTTAAACCCAACAAGAGGTTGGGTGAAAGGGGGAGAAACCAAGATCAGTGTGAAGATGGGCTAGAGGAGCTCAAGTAGAGTTAGTGGTGAGCAGTCCAAGTCGGATTAGCTTGCACCACAGTGAGGGCCATGATCCAGAGTTCTTTGTGTCCACCACACTGGTTTAGACACAGAGAACTCATTGGCCAATCCCTAGGCCTTGAAGGAGCTTACTCTTTTCCTTATGAGGGTTTTATCCCTAAGAAGGGTTTTCTCTCATAAGGTTTTTAATGAGGAGTGACTTCAAGGTTCCAAGCTTGACTTAGGATCACCATAGTCAAGCTTGAGGGGGAGTGTTAACTTGAAGAGAGACAAATGATCTTATGAGAGATGAGATGGAGCAGTGGAGTTGAACCCAACAAGAATCATGAAGCTTGAGGATCTGGTGACATAGTCATGTGATATAGTCGATTACATGCATCAACTACATGCATCAACTACATAGTCCGATAATATAGTCGACTACATGAATCGACTACATGGCCGTTGGGAAGCAGAAGGCTCCACTTGGTCTGTTTGAATTTGAAAAACCCTAATGTATCTATCTCTCTCTATATAATGTATCTCTCTCTGGTCGAAAATAACAACAAGAAATAAGAAGAAAAGAAGGGAGTAAGGGGGAGTTCCCCTCTCCACTTCATAAACTTGTTTACTTCAATCTGGTTACATAAATCTCTTAGTCTCTGTTTCTTAGTCTCTGGTTACTTAATCTCCTATTCTCTTACTCTCTCAAATCTCTCTTAATCTCACTCGAATCTCTTCTTATTCTCTTTATTCTCTCTAATCTCTGTTTCTGGTTCAAGTATACACTAGCAGAAACCAGATCCACTCTCTTCTTCATTTCGAGTTCTCTGCTACAAATACCACTGTTCATCCTGCTCACAACACACAAGACTTCACACTGTGAAATTCCAACACACAAGACTTCACACTCTGTGAAATTCCAACACACAAGACTTCATACTCTGTCAAATTCCAACAATGCCTTGGTGAGGGCATTACAAACGTGGCAACACTACTTATGGCCCAAGGAGTTTGTCATACACACTGATCATGAGTCCCTCAAGTATCTAAAAGGGCAGAGTAAGCTTAGCAAGAGACACGCAAGGTGGGTTGAATTCATTGAGACCTTCCCATACGTGATCAAGTATAAACAAGGTAAGGAGAATGTAGTTGCTGATGCACTATCTCGGAGGTATGTTCTCTTGACCACTCTAGATGCTAAGTTACTTGGGTTTGAGCAGATAAAAGACATGTATGATACTGATCATGACTTCAAGGAAGCTTATGCTTCATGTGCTAAGTTTGCCTCAGGGCATTACTTTAGAAAGGATGATTACTTGTTCTATGACAATAGATTGTGTGTGCCTAATTGCTCTTTGAGAGATCTTTTTGTCAGGGAATCCCATGGGGGCAGTCTAATGGGACACTTTGGGATTGCCAAGACCTTAAAAGTTTTACAGGATCACTTCTATTGGCCGCATATGAAGAGAGATGTGGAGAGGATATGTGGAAGGTGTGCTACTTGCAAGCATGCCAAGTCCCAAATTCAAAACCAGGGTTTGTATACTCCTTTACCTATTCCACACCATCCCTGGAATGACATTTCTATGGATTTCATTGTTGGTTTGCCTAGAACTAGGACTGGAAAGGATTCTATCTTTGTTGTTGTTGATAGGTTCTCTAAGATGGCACACTTCATAGCATGTCATAAGACTGATGATGCATTGCATATAGCTAACTTGTTCTTTAAGGAGGTTGTACGTTTGCATGGCATGCCTAGAACCATAGTTTCTGATAGGGACACTAAGTTGTTAGAATGAGAGATTTACTTGAGAGTTTGTTTCTGGAGAATGAAGAACATGATGAACTAGAGAGAGAGAGAGGGATTTCGAAAATAGATGAGAGAGAGGAGAATAATTCCCTTAATTCATTCTGGTTCTGGTTACAGCATTTAAATAGAGATACACAACTTGCATACAGAAATGAATAAACAATACTAGCCAAGTAGAGACAAAATGGCTCAGCCAGAAGTGTGAAAGTGACAGCTCCCTTGCCTCTCTCCTCCTTATACCAGCATGTGACTCTCTCTTGTTTTCTTGTTCCAACAGCTCTTTCCTCAGGTCATAGTCATCCAGAGCCTCAGACAAGTCTACACACGTGATCACAATGCAAGCAAACTCCATTGCTTGCCTTCTACACCAAGTTAGGTTGAGACTGGACTGCTTGTACGGATCACACTATTTTGGTTGATCCAGACTGCTTCTCTTGATCTCTTCTTCTCTAAGCTTCATTTCTCTTATTCATGTCAACACTCCCCCTCAAGCTTGACCATAGGGACTTGTCAAGCTTGGAAACCATGAAGCATTCCCTCATTAAAACCTTAGCTTGGAAAAACCACTTGGGATAAAAACCAAGCCAAGGAAAAAGAGTAGAATCCTTCATGGCAAGAGGATCAGTGACATGTGAGGTCTATGAGTCCAAGTTTAGGATGGATGAACTCACAGACTTTGGTGCTGGCTGCTTTGGTGAATATGTCAGCCAGTTGATCTTCACTTCTAGTGTAGCATGGAAGGATTACTTGCTGCTCCACTGCTTGCCTAACCTTATGACAGTCCACTTCTATATGTTTTGTTCTCTCATGGAAGACTGAGTTGGATGCTATGTGTATAGCCGCCTGATTATCACAATGCATGGTGATTGGAGAGGTTGTCTCTATGCCCAAGTCCCTCAACAGTCCCTTGATCCATATAAGTTCACTAGTAAGCTTCCTCATAGATCGGTACTCTGCTTCAGCACTTGAACAAGACACAACCTTTTGCTTCTTGCTCTTCCAAGTGACCAAATTTCCTCCAATGAAGGTGCAATAGCCAGTTGTAGACCTCCTGTCCACTCTATCACCAGCCCAATCCGCATCACAATACCCCACAATCTCTGTGCTTCTATTGCAACCCATCCAAACGCCTTGACCAGGAGCTTCTCTTAAATATCTCATGATCCTCTCAACCATGTTCCAGTGATGGACCTTAGGAGCTTGCATATGCTGACTGACTTGGTTCACAGCAAAACAGATGTCTGGTCTTGTGATGGTCAAATAGATGAGTTTCCCAACCATTCTTCTATACTTCTTGACATCAGCAAATGGAGTGTTCTCAAACTCCCCCTCTCGCAACACCTTGTACCCATCTTCAAGAGGAGTCTTAGCTGGTCTTCCTGCAATGTTTCCTGCCTCACTCAACAAATCCATTGCATACTTCCTTTGAGACAGAAATAATCCTTCCTTGGATCTACACACTTCAATTCCAAGGAAATACTTGAGCTCTCCAAGATCCTTGATGTCAAACACTGATTTCAGGAATGCCTTAGTGGCCTGGATCTCTTCTTTGTTGCTTCCTGTGATGATAATATCATCCACATATATTAGGATAACAACGATACCTTTTGTACTGGTCAGTGTGAAGAGAGTATGATCAGCTTCTGACTTCCTAAACCCTCTTCCATTCAGTGTGGTGCTTAGCTTGTGATACCAAGCCCTTGGTGATTGCTTCAAGCCATAGATTGCTTTCTTCAGTCTCAACACATTCCCTGGCTTGACCAAATGTTCTAGACCAGGAGGAGGATGCATGTAGACCTCATCTTCTAACTCTCCTTGCAGAAAAGCATTCTTCACATCCATTTGCCACAAATCCCACTCCATGTTAGTAGCAATTGAGAAAATGATCCTAATGGTGTGAAGTTTTGCTACTGGTGCAAAGGTATCAATATAATCCTCTCCATATGTCTGAGTAAATCCTCTTGCTACCAGCCTTGTCTTGCGCCTCTCCACCTTTCCATTAGCTAGGTACTTGATTGTGAAAATCCATCTGCTTGTTACTGCCTTCTTGCCTTTGGGAAGCTCAGCTTCATACCAAGTATCATTGACTATCATTGCATTAGCCTCATTACCAACAGACTCTCTCCACTCTTCATGCTCCATAGCTTCTTCATATGACCTTGGGATATACTCCTGATCCAATTCACCAATGAAAACCTGATGTTCTTGAGGATACTGAGCTAAAGAGCACACTGCTCGTATAGGATGAGCTACTGCATGAGAGTTGAAGTAAACCCTTGTGTTTATCCAATTTGAAGGATCCTTTCTCAGCCTTGTGCTTCTCCTAAGAGGCTGAACTGCTTCAGGTTCTTCTTCCTTATCAGATTCTGTTTCATCATTCTGATTCACTGGTTCTTGTTGTGTTTGTTGCCTTTCATCCTGATCATGAGTTTCTTGTTGATTCCCCCCTTCAGGATCAGGATGGATAGCTTCATCAACCCCATCTTCATCAACTACAGCTTCTGGACCAGGTGCAGCTTCAGGAGAATTCGTTCTTGTCTCCTGATTTACATGAGGCATGTCAATACCAAGACTCTCCATTATGATCCTGAGGTTTGTGGCTTTCTCTGATGCTTGAGTTAAATCCTTCAAATCATCCCAACTTTTATCCTCATAGTATCCCTTTTGTTGGAATAACAAAAGATAGAGAAGACGAAGCAAGCTGGATTAAGGTTCAAACTAGGACAGCGAAGTGAGAAGATTTGAATCTGTCTACTATTCATCCAAAACCTAACCAGACTTGACTTGCAAGGCAAGGAATGAGTGGGGAAGACATTATGGACGTGGCTAATGCTCCAGAAGTCAAGCCAATTCACCACTCTGGAGCTCCAGAAGTCAAGGCAATTCACCACGTGGCTAAACCTAACCAGACTTGACTTGCAAGGCAAGGAATGAGTGGGGAAGACATTATGGACGTGGCTAATGCTCCAGAAGTCAAGGCAATTCAGTTTGAATGCAATTGGAACTAGCTGGTCTGATTTAGACAAGAAAGAGAGCAAGTGGTGCATAAGAAAAAGGACTGACCTGTCACTATCACACCAAGCTGTGTGTGCCTCTTCCTCCAGTCACTTTCCCACCATTCTGGACATGCCCAGCCTGTCCCAGCCAGCCTGCCCCTTCTGATTTCCCCACAATATTATTGTTTATCCATTCCCTACACAAGTAATTGTTTATTAGCTAGTTTGTTGTGTAGTTGGGCTATATATTAGCCTCTCTTGTAATCAAAACAAATTAAGCTGAAAGTGGGGAGTTCCCCTTTCTTCTTCACCATTCTCCTGTCTCATTAATCTCTCTATTCTCTGGTTACTTACTGTCTTACACGAAATCTCTCACAATAATCTCATACTCCTCCTAAATCTCTCTTATTCTCCAATACTCTACATTGCAGTCTCTTTAAATCTCACTTGTCTCTCTGATTCTCTTTCTCTTACATCATTCTATACTCTGTTTCTACATCACTCACACACCATAATCTGTCTATTCTCACATGGTATCAGAGCTCCCAAGCTCCTGAAACTCAAAGCTTCCGCAAATCAAGCACAAGCTCACCCTCATGGCTGTTTTAAAACAATTGGAGAAGTTTCTGTCTAGTTGGCTGTTCAGTCTCTTCAAGAGGAAGAAGACTGCAACAATGGTGTGTACAGAGACTCTCCAGAGTTTATCCTCGTGCCTCCTGTCCATCCTGAAGAGATCTCTTGGAAGCAAAATGTTTTGGAGCTGTTTGGCAAGCAAAACTCCAAACAAAATCTGTACAAGCAATTCTGATGTTCTTTTCAAGATGGAGTCTCTCACTATCTTCCAGAAGGTGGCGTCTGGTAAACAGGAAGAAAGGAGAGCTCCTAAGCATGAGAGGTTCAAGGGGAGAGCACACTCAAAGGAATGGAGTGGGGTAGAGAACCCAAAATCCAAATCTGCCAAGTTCAGGTGAACCATGTGCCTTGGAGGTTCAAGGAACCAGATCAGGTTCCTTGGTTGTAAGCTAAACCTGTTTCCCTTGAGTAAAGCTTGTGTCTTTATGTCTGGTTGTGTTGAGTGGTGTGTTTAGTATCTTAGGGACAGTTTAAAGTTGCTAGAGTTGTTGAACCTAGTTTCTGTCCCAGTATACTTAATAATTGTTTAAATTTTTTCTGGTTGTGTGTGGTCTGTTCTAGGAGTTTACTAGCATGGTTATGTCTAGTTAATGTCCTAGTTTAATTATTTGTGAATTGTTTTGTTCTTGGGACAGGTTCAAGTGCTAGAGTTGTTGAACCTAGTTTCTGTCCCATAATACAAAAACTGTGTGTGTGGTTCTGTTTTGAATTGTTTCTAAGCTTGCTAGCATGGTCATGACTAGTTATTGCTTTAGATAAATTGTTTGTGTTCAGAATTGTCTAGGCGAGTTGTCTAGAACCTGGTTTGAGTCTTGTGGCATTGCTAGAGGTCTAGGAGAGTTTCCTGGTCATGTAATGCATCTATATGTTGGCTCTATGTCTTGTTTTGCATCCATAGGTTGTTCCTGGTCCTGTGATGCATTCTTAAACTGGTTAAGGTGATTAGATGAGTTATCTAGTCTCTGTTTTTGACATTTAATCATAGTGTTGCTTAAATGGTCATTAAAATTTGCCTAAATACCTTGTTATTGATGAGTTATCATACATGTGCATTTAGAGAGTTGGTTGCTTGGATTTGAACTGAATGTGTTGTTTAGATTCAGTCCTTTGCATCTTGTTTAACATGATGGATCAGACTTGGTGAGTTATCAAGGTCTGGTCATACTGTGTGGTCTAATTCTTGCTGGAGTTTGAGTGATGTTTCAGGTACACAAGAGGTGCTCTCTGTCCACCACCAATCCAAGACAAAGAAGAAGACATTGCCCATGAAGTTCAGAGCCTACACATGATGTATATTCCTGACCATGGAGAGATAGCTTGTGTGTAGAACCGGTTGAATTAAGCGCAGCCTGTTTGGGTGTTGAGCTCCTGGTTCATGAGACACACAAGGAAGACCATCACCTAAGTCATGAGGAGACCGGTGGTCCAAAGGCAATGGAGCAGAGATCAAAGGTGGATCAGTTGGCTTAAGCGCAGGTGTTGGAACTGTTGTGCTCCTGGTTCAAGCTCAGTACTGCCCACTTCCAAGCTTGGCCCTTCACCTATTCTCTCTGGATCAAGCTTGATGAGGGGTATTGGTGTGCAATTCTGAGGATCCAAGTCGTCCAGTGTCTCTTGGCAAGAAGTGGAGTTCACTCTTGCATCATTCCTCACCAGCCGGATCAAAGAAGCTATCATGAACTCATTGCAACCTTGCAAGCTTGGACCTTCACCTATTCTCGGTTCCAAGCTTGAGGGGGAGTGTGAATGAGCTTCCTATTATCTGAGAGATGTCTTACCAAGTGGGGACTCAAGTGGAGTTCACTCCCTACCATAATGATGAAAGGGAAGCACCTTAAACTCATCTCAAAACATTCATTGTTGTTCTTATGATTAAAATGTTATTGAGATTATTGTGATTAGTGCATTACCTTGAGAACTGATGCACCTGTGGGATATTGTATCAGGTACCTTACTTGAGACTCAATGAAGCAAAAAACCGGTCCATCCTTACCTATCAAGATGGCGAGTAGTCAGAAGAGAGGGGGAGACACAAACCGGGGTCTAAGAAGAGTCCAAGGTGTTGGTGTGTGCAAGTGATGGAGTCCACGCTTGCACCACAAGTTAGGCCACGATCCAGAGCCTAAGGACTCCACCATGATAAATCTGAAGTTCCTTAGGCTCACTGGCCAATCCCTAGGCTTTGGAGAACTCTACTCTTTTTCTTGGTTGGTTTTATCCCTAAGGAGGGTTTTCTGGCCAAGGTTTTTAATGAGGGAGCTTCTTCAAGGTTCCAAGCTTGTCCAAGGATCTCCTATGGTCAAGCTTGAGGGGGAGTGTTGGAATAATAAAAGATAGAGAAGACGAAGCAAGCTGGATTAAGGTTCAAACTAGGACAGCGAAGTGAGAAGATTTGAATCTGTCTACTATTCATCCAAAACCTAACCAGACTTGACTTGCAAGGCAAGGAATGAGTGGGGAAGACATTATGGACGTGGCTAATGCTCCAGAAGTCAAGCCAATTCACCACTCTGGAGCTCCAGAAGTCAAGGCAATTCACCACGTGGCTAAACCTAACCAGACTTGACTTGCAAGGCAAGGAATGAGTGGGGAAGACATTATGGACGTGGCTAATGCTCCAGAAGTCAAGGCAATTCAGTTTGAATGCAATTGGAACTAGCTGGTCTGATTTAGACAAGAAAGAGAGCAAGTGGTGCATAAGAAAAAGGACTGACCTGTCACTATCACACCAAGCTGTGTGTGCCTCTTCCTCCAGTCACTTTCCCACCATTCTGGACATGCCCAGCCTGTCCCAGCCAGCCTGCCCCTTCTGATTTCCCCACAATATTATTGTTTATCCATTCCCTACACAAGTAATTGTTTATTAGCTAGTTTGTTGTGTAGTTGGGCTATATATTAGCCTCTCTTGTAATCAAAACAAATTAAGCTGAAAGTGGGGAGTTCCCCTTTCTTCTTCACCATTCTCCTGTCTCATTAATCTCTCTATTCTCTGGTTACTTACTGTCTTACACGAAATCTCTCACAATAATCTCATACTCCTCCTAAATCTCTCTTATTCTCCAATACTCTACATTGCAGTCTCTTTAAATCTCACTTGTCTCTCTGATTCTCTTTCTCTTACATCATTCTATACTCTGTTTCTACATCACTCACACACCATAATCTGTCTATTCTCACACCTTTGTCTCCACAAACTTCACATCTCTTGATATTAAAACCCTTCTTGACACTGGATCATAGCACTTATAACCCTTTTGAGTTGGAGAGTAGCCAATGAACATAGCTTTTGAGCTTTTAGCATCAAGCTTGTTCCTCTGCTCCCCTGGTATCAACACAAAACAGAGGCACCCAAACACACGCAAGTGGTCCAAAGGTGGCTTGATCTTGTTTAGGACCTCAAATGGAGACATGTCATTGAGGACTTTAGTTGGAGTCCTATTGATCAGATAACAAGCAGACATCACAGCATCACTCCAGAATCGTTTTGGAACATTGATGTGAAACATCATTGATCTTGCTACTTCCATCAAGTGCCTGTTCTTCCTCTCAGCAACTCCATTCTGTTGAGGAGTGTATGGGCAACTTGTCTGGTGAATAATCCCATGTTGAGCAAGGTATTGCTTCAATGCATGACTTGTGTACTCTCCACCATTATCTGACCTGAGAATTTTCACCTTGGCATTGAAATGGTTGGAGACATGGGTCTGGAAATTTTTGAAAGCTTCGCACACCCTGTCCTTGGACTGAATCAATGTCACCCAAGTGTACTTGGACTTCTCATCTATGAAGGTGACAAAGTATTTGTGGTTCTCTCTGGACACACAAGGCGCAGTCCACACATCAGAGTGAACCAGGTCAAAACATCTCTCATAGATAGTGCTAGAACTTTGAAATACTGTCCTACAATGCTTCCCCAATATGCAAGCTTCACAATCATCATTCTTGAACACCACACCAGGAAGAATCAGGTTTAAGGCTCTAGTATGAGGATGTCCCAGTCTAGCATGCCATAGAGTGCTATCAACCCCAGTAGATGTACTGATCATGCAAAGAGATGAAGATGGTCCAGACAGCTCAGTCTTTTGGAGATGATATAATTCCTCATGACTGTACCCTTTTCCAATAACCTGCCCTGTCTTTAAGTCTTGAAACTCAACCTCATTTGGTCTGAAGACAACCTGACAACTCAGATCAATTGTAGCCTTCCTCACTGATAGCAAGTTTGATGTAAACTGAGGCATATACAAGGCAGTTGATTCCCTATCAAACAACCTAAGGTTCCCTATCCCTTCTATTTTAACCTTATCACCATTTGCTATAATCACATTCCCTGAGGCAGGCTGGACATCACTAATCAAGTTTCTATCACTAATCATGTGATGACTAGCTCCTGAATCTATAATTATGGGTTTAGAGTCAGAAGAGTGTGTACCAGCCTTTTTGGGTGAGATAATGGCCTTGACAGCTTTGATAAATGAATTCAGGTCACTCCTGGTCACTGGACCATCAGAACTGGTCGCACCATCCATACTCCTACATGTTCCTCCTTCATTTGAATCACCAATGAAAGCTGAGTACAAGGTTCTTCCTTGAATTGTTTGATGCTCCAACTCCTTGAGTGCATCCCTGGCTTGATTCAAGTCACTCTTCCTTGGCATGTTTTTCTTCCTCCTATGTAGTTTCTTAGCCTTCTTGACTTCAAACACTCTACTCAAATTAGATATGTTGCCATACACCTTCTTCAGTGTATCCCACAATTCTTTGGAGCTTTCACAGTATGAGTAAGCTTCCAAAATACTTGGTTCAAGGCTGTTTTGGATGATGGATAACACCATGAGATCCTCCTGACCCCATTTGCCATCACCAGCTAAGACCACTTCAACACCATCTTTATCTTGGACTATTTTCCTTGGGATTTCTCCATCAGCAACATGATGCCATAAACCCCTTCCTCCAAGTGTTGTCTTCACCATTCTAGACCACAGCAGATAGTTTTCACCCCTTAATTTCGCTGGAATTGCCACCATGTTTGATTTCTCCATCTTGGAGAGCTATTAACCAGTGGGTAAAAGGATGTCTGCTTGAGAAATTCGAAAACCAGAGTTTATTTGAGAAAGACAAAGTAAAAACTCAAGATTTCTGAAAGAAGACAGAGAGAATCACAGAGAAACAGAGAGAACTGAAGTAAAAACTCTCAAGAGATCTGAAAGAGAACAGAGAGAAATAGAGTAGAAACAGAGTGGAAGCAGAGTAATCTTGCGGAAGTTGAAGATTGAGTGTAGTATAGTAAGAAAATCAAGGTTTCAAGAGCTTAGTGCTCTGATACCATGTTAGAATGAGAGATTTACTTGAGAGTTTGTTTCTGGAGAATGAAGAACATGATGAACTAGAGAGAGAGAGAGGGATTTCGAAAATAGATGAGAGAGAGGAGAATAATTCCCTTAATTCATTCTGGTTCTGGTTACAGCATTTAAATAGAGATACACAACTTGCATACAGAAATGAATAAACAATACTAGCCAAGTAGAGACAAAATGGCTCAGCCAGAAGTGTGAAAGTGACAGCTCCCTTGCCTCTCTCCTCCTTATACCAGCATGTGACTCTCTCTTGTTTTCTTGTTCCAACAGCTCTTTCCTCAGGTCATAGTCATCCAGAGCCTCAGACAAGTCTACACACGTGATCACAATGCAAGCAAACTCCATTGCTTGCCTTCTACACCAAGTTGGGTTGAGACTGGACTGCTTGTACGGATCACACTATTTTGGTTGATCCAGACTGCTTCTCTTGATCTCTTCTTCTCTAAGCTTCATTTCTCTTATTCATGTCAACACTTTGGTCTAAGTTAGGCACTAAGCTATTGTTCTCTACTACATGTCATCCACAAACTGATGGGCAAACTGAGGTAGTTAATAGGACATTAGGAACACTCCTGCGTGCATTCATTAGAAAGAACTTAAGAACATGGGAGGAATACTTGCCACATTGTGAATTTGCATACAATCATGCTATGCATTCTGCTTCTAAGTATTCTCCATTTGAAATTGTTTATGGGTTCAATCCCACCTCTCCTTTGGATCTAATGCCTTTACCTGAGTGTGAAAGGACAAGTCTAGATGGCAAGAAGAAAGCCGAGTTGGTTCAACACATTCATGAGAAGGCTAGACTAAACATTGAGCAGAAGACCAAGCTGTATGAGAAGCAAGCAAACAAGGGGAGACGTGTGAGGACCTTTGAAGTTGGTGACCAAGTTTGGTTGCACCTAAGGAAGGATAGGTTCCCCAACGAGAGGAAGTCCAAACTGATGCCAAGGGTTGATGGACCCTTTGAGATCATCCACAAGATCAATGACAATGCCTACAAGCTTGATCTCCAAGGTAAGTACGATGTATCAAATAGCTTCAATGTCACTGATTTGGCTCCTTTTGTTGTAGATGGACCTGATTTGAGGACAAATCCTTTTCAAGAGGGAGGGGATGATGTGATCATGGACCGGATCACTAAGGAGGATAATGAGGAGAGTTTAGATGAGCAACATGAAGCCACAATGCATCAACCATTTGATGAGGATGCTCTAACCATTCCTGAAGGTCCCATGACTCGTTCCAGAGTCAAGAAGCTCAAGGAGAATGTTGTTGGATTACTCACTTCACATCCACAACAAGAAGGTCTTGGACAAGGTTTGATCCGAGATGTCTTGATCACCATTCAAGCCATCTCTACACCAAACTGAGGTAGTGTCTAGGCAGACATGGAGTGCGTGCTCTTTTCCTTGCTTTTGGTTTTGTCCCACGAGGTTTTCCAGGAGGAAGGTTTTTAACGAGGCCACAACATGTCTACAAATCACCTAAGTGCTACACTCGGTCCAAGTCTAATAGAAGTTACTTGTTATTTCATTTTAAACTTTAGACTATAGTTTTTATTTCTTTCCTTTTTTGAATCATTGTCGAAACCCTAGAGGCATGTCTCTGGTTTCTTATTTAAAGGGTCCCTCATGCCCTATTGTACTCACGCAACCTTTTTCTATTGAAGTCATTCATCTTTTGCGGCTCTCTCTCTCTCTAAAAGAAGTGTGCCGAGTTCTGGTGTGTCATATCCAGAGTTAAGGGTGCTTAGTTTGGTGTGTAATATCCAAACCATTCACCTAGGAGTATCAAGAGTTCATTCATCCCTCTTGTGTCACCATCCGATCCACACGCCTTGAAGGACTTGAGTCTTTTGATTCGTTCTTGCAAGGATTATCCATTCCCATCAACCAAAGAGCATCCTAGGGACGCATCAGCTATAGACTAGGATGTCATCAAAGTATACTACCACAAAGATGCCTATGAATGATCTAAGCACATGATTCATCAACCTCATGAAGGTACTAGGTGCATTTGTTAATCCGAATGGCATAACTAACCATTCATACAACCCATGTTTAGTTTTGAATGCAGTTTTCCACTCATCACCTTCTTTCATTCTAATTTGGTGATAACCACTCTTCAAGTCTATCTTAGAAAAGATGCAAGAACCATGCAATTCATCAAGCATATCATCTAGTCTAGGAATAGGATGGCGATACTTCACTGTTATGTTGTTGATTGCTCTACAATCAACACACATGCGCCAGCTACCATCCTTCGTAGGGACAAGAAGAACCGGAACAGCACATGGACTCAAACTCTCTCTGATATGCCCCTTTTCCATCAGCTCCTCAACTTGTCTTTGCAATTCCTTGGTCTCCACAGGATTAGTTCTGTATGCTGGACGGTTTGGAAGTGTTGATCCAGGAACAAAGTCTATTTGATGCTCAATCCCACGTATAGGTGGTAAACCAATAGGTTGATCATCTGGAAACACATCTTCATACTCCTGTAATAGAGAAACAAGTTCACTCGGATAATCCGGTGGTAGATCAGTTATGGTTAGAAGAGTTTCCTTATAAACAAGCATTATAACCGAATGATGAGAGTAAAGAGTTCTTTTGATGTCTCCCTGTTTGGCATAGAAGTTATGCTGCTTGCTTTGATCAGGTTTAAGGTCGATCTCTTTCTTCTTTTGAAGCTGAAGTTGATCTTGTTGCACATCCTTAGGAGTCAAGGGTATTAGCACTGTCTTCTTTCCCTTGAATTCAAATGAATGCTTGTTGGTATAGCCATCATGTATCACACGTCTATCTGATTGCCAAGGTCTTCCCAAGAGGATGTGACTAGCTTCCATGGGTAACACATCACACAAGATTTCATCCTCATATCGCCCAATAGCAAGAGGCACCACCACTTGACTTGATACCTTCATTTCACCTTTCATTAAGCCATTGTAGCCGGTATGGTTTTGGATGCTTTTGAACCTTCAATCCCAACTTCTTTACCATTGTCTCACTAGCAACATTGACACAGCTTCCTCCATCTACAATGAGGCTACAAACCTTTCCTTGCACCATACACCGGGTATAGAACAGGTTTTCTCGTTGCTCAAGTTCCTCAGTCTTTGTTTGTAGATTCAAGAGCCTTCTTGCTACCAACAATCTCCCTCTCACTGGTTCTTCTTCATATTCTTCCTCTGTCTGCTCGTGATCATATTCTGTTTTGTCATCTTCAGACTCATATTCTCCATTCTCAAGCAGAATCATGATCCGTTTGTTGGTGCATTCATTGGCATAATGCCCTCTTCCTTGGCATTTGAAGCACTTGACGTCTCTAGCTCTTGAACTGGTAGCCACGGCCTTTCCTTTATCCTTCCCAAACACCGCAGTTGGCTTTGCTTCCTCTTTAGGATATGGTTTGCTCTCCTTAGTGTAGGCTGGCTTTTCCTCCTTTGGGGTATGAAACTTTGAAGTCCCATAACTATTGCGTGAGTGTCCTTTTCTTTTAAGCTGTTGCTCAACAAGGATAGCCTTATGCAACATCTCTTCTAGTTCCACATAATGTTGCATCTCCACATTGTCTTGAATCTCACGGTTGAGTCCTCCTAGAAACCGTGACATGGTTGCTTCTCTATCCTCAGAAACACAAGCCCTCAGCATAAGCAGTTCCATCTCTTGAAAATACTCTTCCACGGACCTAGATCCTTGAGTGAGCTTCCTTAGTTTCTGATGGAGATCACGGTGGTAATGACTTGGAACAAACCTCTTACGCATAATAGATTTCATCTCATGCCATGATTCAACTGGATACTCTTGGTTGCGTCTCCTAGTAGTCACTAGTTGATCCCACCAACTCAGAGCATAATCATAGAACTCAGTAGCTGCTATTTGAATCTTTTGAGCTTGAGTGTACTGCTGACAATCAAAGACAAGCTCTATCTTCTTCTCCCACTCCAAATAGGCATCCGGATCAGCCTTGCCATAAAAGGGAGGTATCTTTAGCTTTAGTCCAGCTAGATCATCACGTTGATGTCTTCTTCCTTCTTGATCACGTCTCTGCCTCCTCCGGCTGTCTCTAGAAGAAGAGCTATGGTGGTGTTCATAGTAGTTGTCAGTTTCTTGTGATCCAGCATGCTCACGCTGGTTCCTCCTAGATTCTTCTGGTTCTTGTTGAGTTTGATTCACCCTTTCTCTTCTAGGCTCATTGCTGTTCCCCTGACCAGTAGCCTGCCTCATCTCTAGTCTTAGTTCATCACGGAGTTCCCTTATACTGGCCTTAATCATATCAGCAACCGTGGAGATCATCGTTTGGTTTAGTTGATCAGTCATTTGATCCCTCAGTAGCTTGTTCTGCCTTACAAGTTCTGCTTCCTCTTCTGATTCGTTCACCATGTACCTGAATCAGGAAGAACTTAAACAAGTAAGTTGTTCAAAAAGGATTCAAATAGATTGAGCAATCAAAACAATATTCGCTTTTCAAAACGGTTCAAAAGATCAAGCTTGCAGATCACGGATCAGAGAATTCAATCGACAAATCTTCAGATCAGATTAATCAGTTTAAGTTTTATGAAATCAGAACCTAAGATGAATACGATCAAATCAGATTAGATCACAAAGCTAAAGCAAACAACTTCAATCGCAGGTGATTCAACAGTTCAAACGATTCGATTGCTTCTTTCACACGGATCGGTTTATTTTGAATCCAAATATGGTAAGAACTTTTAGATCTATCAGGATTCAACACAGATGGATCAATATCAAACGAAAATATGATTAGATTCTACGAAAAACAACAACAAAACAGAGATCGATCAATCGGTTTTATGAGAAGTCAAAAAGTTCGACTTGAAAACCAAAGAGAGATCGAGAACTTCCCTATCCAGAGTTGCTCTGATACCACTTAATATGATCCTAGGATGTTTCTCTGGATCAGATGGGATAGATCCTTGCCTAAACGAATCAGAGACTCAAGTTTATCAAGGTATGTGGATCGATTGGTGACACAAAGAGATGCGGATGGACTCCTTGATACTCCTAGGATCTAGATCAGATATGACACACCAAACTAGAACCCTTAGACGCCGGATATGACTCACCAGCAAGCTCTCACACTCGACAAAGAAGAGAGAAAGAGTAGACAAAAGGTTTTTGATAAAAGACTGCTTGTTTTAGAATGAGAGTTTACAAGAGTTTAAATAGAGAAACCGAGGCATATGCCTTTAGGTTTCGAGAAATAACATAACATAGAAACTATAGTCTAAAACATAACATAAGATAAATAGATAGAATAGTCTCCTTTAGGCTTGGACCGATATTAGCACCTAGGTGATGTGTGAAGTAGCTTGAGGCCTCGTTAAAAACCTTCCTCCGGAAAACCTCTTTGGGACAAAACCAAGAGCAAGGAAAAGAGCACACCCAAGTACTTGCCTAAGTACTAACTCAGCTAGATGAGGAGATAGCTTGAATGGTGATCAAGGTATCTCGGATCATCAAGCTTTGTCCAAGACCTTCTTCTTGTTTCCATACGAGTCTAAGTAATCCTCCAATGGCTCCATTTAGTTTCTTAGTTCTAGAACGAGTCATGGGACCTTCTGGAATGGCTAAGACATCTTCACTAGCTGATTGATCCATGGTTGCTAATATGATCCTAGGATGTTTCTCTGGATCAGATGGGATAGATCCTTGCCTAAACGAATCAGAGACTCAAGTTTATCAAGGTATGTGGATCGATTGGTTGTTGGAAAAGCTATGAATAGCTAAGAACATGAACTCACTCTTTAAGAATGGAAGAGACAATCAACTTGTGATTGAATCCTCTCAGCAAAATAATCTACACAACCATCTGAATCTAGAGAGATTAAGTGGCTGTGAGATTGATACAATAATTAGAATTAAACTAAGAACAAATTAAATACTCTAGTTTGAATCTATTCCTTGAGAAGTGACACAACACTTTCAGTTTGTTCACTTAAGGAGAATAGGAAATAGAATCAGTAAGCTAGAGTTTAAGAGAAGATAAAGAAGAGTTTAAACTGATTTTAGAGTAGAATGGGCAAGCATGATCTGCCCTTAGGCAGACCCAAAACATGTATACCTTAACTCCCTACATTGTGACTAATTTAAAGAACACTTAGTAAAGAGATGAGTTATACACAAAATTTATGAATGCTTGTCTCTTATTTCTTGTGTGTTCATTACAATGAGGCTGCCTCTTTATTTATAGAGGAGAGCCTTAGGTTTTACAGCAGCAGCAACAAGACAAAGGAAAGATTAAACTAATACTTTCCTAGGAAATGAATAAACAAAATTATTTGGAAGCAGCCAAGGAGGAAGAGGACAAGAGAGTTTTCTGCAGCAAGAGAGTGAAAGGGACAGCTCCCAGCAGCCATATTCCTTAAGCTCACATGTGATCCCATTTGAATTCAAACCGAATTCCTTGGCGCCAACCATCTTCTTCTTTCTTGGTCGACATAAAGCTCACCCGGACTATGCACATTGGTCTTGATTCTTTTGCACAAACTTTGCACCAAAGATTATCTTCAACCCTTGTTTTGCACATTGATCTTTGGGTGTTTTGAGGCTGACCCGAACTTTGAACATCATTATCTTTCTTGTTCTTCTCAGCTTGCTGGCTCCTTTATTTATTGTGCAAGTCTTGATTACTTGCAACACACTTCATGCCTCTACAGCCTCCTTCTCTTCTTGCACACACACCTTGATCATCTTTTCATTGACTTGGCTGCGTGATCAGTATCTTGAGGCTGGAGATGCTTGGCCTTCACTTCCTTTGTTTTGCCTTCACACCTCCTTGTCTTGCTTCACTCTAATATTGGTGACACAAAGAGATGCGGATGGACTCCTTGATACTCCTAGGATCTAGATCAGATATGACACACCAAACTAGAACCCTTAGACGCCGGATATGACTCACCAGCAAGCTCTCACACTCGACAAAGAAGAGAGAAAGAGTAGACAAAAGGTTTTTGATAAAAGACTGCTTGTTTCAGAATGAGAGTTTACAAGAGTTTAAATAGAGAAACCGAGGCATATGCCTTTAGGTTTCGAGAAATAACATAACATAAAAACTATAGTCTAAAACATAACATAAGATAAATAGATAGAATAGTCTCCTTTAGGCTTGGACCGATATTAGCACCTAGGTGATGTGTGAAGTAGCTTGAGGCCTCGTTAAAAACCTTCCTCCGGAAAACCTCTTTGGGACAAAACCAAGAGCAAGGAAAAGAGCACACCCAAGTACTTGCCTAAGTACTAACTGTTAGAATAGACAGATTAGGGTGTGTGAATGGTGTTTAGAACAGAGTGTGGTCGAAATTAAGGAGAAAAGAATTAAGAGAGTATGTGAGAATCAAAGAGACTGCAATGTAGAGTATTGGAGAATAAGAGAGATTTAGGAGGAGTATGAGATTATTGTGAGAGATTTCGTGTAAGAGAGTAAGTAACCAGAGAATAGAGAGATTAATGAGACAGGAGAATGGTGAAGAAGAAAGGGGAACTCCCCACTTTCAGCTTAATTTATTTTGATTACAAGAGAGGCTAATATATAGCCCAACTACACAACAAACTAGCTAATAAACAATTACTTGTGTAGGGAATGGATAAACAATAATATTGTGGGGAAATCAGAAGGGGCAGGCTGGATGGGACAGGCTGGGCACGTCCAGAATGGTGAGAAAGTGACTCGAGGAAGAGGCACACACAGCTTGGTGTGATAGTGACAGGTCAGTCCTTCTTCTTATGCACCACTTGCTCTCTTTCTTGTCTAAATCAGACCAGCTAGTTCCAATTGCATTCAAACTGAATTGCCTTGACTTCTGGAGCATTAGCCACGTCCATAATGTCTTCCCCACTCATTCCTTGCCTTGCAAGTCAAGTCTGGTTAGGTTTTGGATGAATAGTAGACAGATTCAAATCTTCTCACTTTGCTGTCCTAGTTTGAACCTTAATCCAGCTTGCTTCGTCTTCTCTATCTTTTATTATTCCAACACTCCCCCTCAAGCTTGACCATAGGAGATCCTTGGACAAGCTTGGAACCTTGAAGAAGCTCCCTCATTAAAAACCTTGGCCAGAAAACCCTCCTTAGGGATAAAACCAACCAAGGAAAAGAGTAGAGTTCTCCAAAGCCTAGGGATTGGCCAGTGACCCTAAGGAACTTCAGATTTATCATGGTGGAGTCCTTAGGCTCTGGATCGTGGCCTAACTTGTGGTGCAAGCGTGGACTCCATCACTTGCACACACCAACACCTTGGACTCTTCTTAGACCCCGGTTTGTGTCTCCCCCTCTCTTCTGACTACTCGCCATCTTGATAGGTAAGGATGGACCGGTTCTTTGCTTCATTGAGTCTCAAGTAAGGTACCTGATACAATATCCCACAGGTGCATCAGTTCTCAAGGTAATGCACTAATCACAATAATCTCAATAACATTTTAATCATAAGAACAACAATGAATGTTTTGAGATGAGTTTAAGGTGCTTCCCTTTCATCATTATGGTAGGGAGTGAACTGCACTTGAGTCCCCACTTGGTAAGACATCTCTCAGATCATAGGAAGCTCATTCACACTCCCCCTCAAGCTTGGAACCGAGAATAGGTGAAGGTCCAAGCTTGCAAGGTTGCAATGAGTTCATGATAGCTTCTTTGATCCGGCTGGTGAGGAATGATGCAAGAGTGAACTCCACTTCTTGCCAAGAGACACTGGACGACTTGGATCCTCAGAATTGCTCACCAATACCCCTCCTCAAGCTTGATCCAGAGATAATAGGTGAAGGACCAAGCTTGGATTGGGACAGTGAGTTCCTTGAGTCTTCTTTGATCTGGTTTATGATGCAAGTGTGAACTCCACAGCTTGCCAATGGCTTGTGGCGGCTGGATCTTCAGGATTGCTTCTTCATTACCCCTCCTCAAGCTTGATCGAGAGAGTATAGGGATGGACCAAGCTTGGAAGTGAGCAAGACTGAGCTAGGACCAGGAGCGCATCACCCCAACAGCTGCGCTTAAGTCAACCAGTTCCTCCTCCCTTGATCTCCTCTCCACTGCCTAAAACAACTCTTCCTTGTGTGTCTCTTGGAACCAGGAGCTCAACAACCAAATGGCCTGCGCTTAAATCAACCGGTTCTCTACACACAAGTGATGAGAAGATCCAGCCTGGTGGATGGTTGGTCAACTTCTGGTCTGCCTCTCCATCAATCCTCCTTGAGGTATCTTCAAAGGACAGCCGTGTTCTGGCTCAACCAAGACTTATTACCATCTGACCTTCTCCAACAATCTCTCCATGGTCAGGAATATACATCATGTGTAGGCTCTGAATCAAACAGGAATATACATCATGTGTAGGCTCTGAATACATGGGCAAAGCCTTCTTCTTTGTCTCGGATTAATGATAGACAGCCAGCACCTCTTGTGTACCTGAAACATCACTCAACCTCCAGCAAGAATTAGACCACACATTAGGATCAGAGCTTGATAACTCACCAAGTCTGATCCATAATTATTAACAAGATGCAATGGACTGAATCTAAACAACTCATTCAGTTCAAATCCAAGCAACCAACTCTCTAAATGCACATGTATGATAACTCATCAATAACAAGGCATTTAGGCAAATTTTAATGACCATTTAAGCAACACTATGATTAAATGTCAAAAACAGAGACTAGATAACTCATCTAATCACCTTAACCAGTTTAAGAATCCATCACAGGACCAGGAACAACCTATGGATGCAAAACAAGACATAGAGCCAACATATAGATGCATTACATGACCAGGAAACTCTCCTAGACCTCTAGCAATGCCACAGGACTCAAACCAGGTTCTAGACAACTCGCCTAGACAATTCTGAACACAAACAATTTATCTAAAGCAATAACTAGTCATGACCATGCTAGCAAGCTTAGAAACAATTAAAACAGAACCACACACACAGTTTTTGTATTATGGGACAGAAACTAGGTTCAACAACTCTAGCAACTTTAAACTGTCCCTAAGATACTAAACACACCACTCAACACAACCAGACATAAAGACACAAGCTTTACTCAAGGGAAAGAGGTTTAGCTTACAACCAAGGAACCTGATCTGGTTCCTTGAACCTCCAAGGCCCATGGTTCACCTGAACTTGGCAGATTTGGATTTTGGGTTCTCTACCCAACTCCATTCCTTTGAGTGTGCTTTCCCCTTGAACCTATCATGCTTAGGACCTCTCCTTTCTTCCTGTTTACCAGACGCCACCTTCTGGAAAATAGTGAGAGACTCCATCTTGAAAAGAACATCAGATTTGCTTGTACAGATTTTGTTTGGAGTTTTGCTTGCCAAACAGCTCCAAAACATTTTGCTTCCAAGAGATCTCTTCAGGATGGACAGGAGGCACGAGGATAGACTCTGGAGAGTCTCTGTACACGCCATTGTTGCAGTCTTCTTCCTCTTGAAGAGACTTAACAGCCAACTAGACAGAAACTTCTCCAATTATTTTAAAACAGCCATGAGGGTGAGCTTGTGCTTGATTTGCGGAAGCTTTGAGTTTCAGGAGCTTGGGAGCTCTGATACCATGTTAGAATAGACAGATTAGGGTGTGTGAATGGTGTTTAGAACAGAGTGTGGTCGAAATTAAGGAGAAAAGAATTAAGAGAGTATGTGAGAATCAAAGAGACTGCAATGTAGAGTATTGGAGAATAAGAGAGATTTAGGAGGAGTATGAGATTATTGTGAGAGATTTCGTGTAAGAGAGTAAGTAACCAGAGAATAGAGAGATTAATGAGACAGGAGAATGGTGAAGAAGAAAGGGGAACTCCCCACTTTCAGCTTGATTTATTTTGATTACAAGAGAGGCTAATATATAGCCCAACTACACAACAAACTAGCTAATAAACAATTACTTGTGTAGGGAATGGATAAACAATAATATTGTGGGGAAATCAGAAGGGGCAGGCTGGATGGGACAGGCTGGGCACGTCCAGAATGGTGAGAAAGTGACTCGAGGAAGAGGCACACACAGCTTGGTGTGATAGTGACAGGTCAGTCCTTCTTCTTATGCACCACTTGCTCTCTTTCTTGTCTAAATCAGACCAGCTAGTTCCAATTGCATTCAAACTGAATTGCCTTGACTTCTGGAGCATTAGCCACGTCCATAATGTCTTCCCCACTCATTCCTTTCCTTGCAAGTCAAGTCTGGTTAGGTTTTGGATGAATAGTAGACAGATTCAAATCGTCTCACTTTGCTGTCCTAGTTTGAACCTTAATCCAGCTTGCTTCGTCTTCTCTATCTTTTATTATTCCAACACTAACTCAGCTAGATGAGGAGATAGCTTGAATGGTGATCAAGGTATCTCGGATCATCAAGCTTTGTCCAAGACCTTCTTCTTGTTTCCATACGAGTCTAAGTAATCCTCCAATGGCTCCATTTAGTTTCTTAGTTCTAGAACGAGTCATGGGACCTTCTGGAATGGCTAAGACATCTTCACTAGCTGATTGATCCATGGTTGCATTCCTGGTTGCATCCTCTTCCTTGTTGCCCTGGTCCATGATCACATCATCCTCTCCCACTTGAAAAGGATTTGTCCTCAAATCTGTTTCATCTGCCATAAAAGGAACCAAATCAGTAACATTGAAGCTATTAGATACATCATACTTACCTTGGAGGTCCAGCTTGTATGCATTGTTGCTGATTTTCTTAATGATCTCGAATGGACCATCTATCCTTGACATTAGTTTGGATTTCCTTTCATTTGGAAATCTCTCCTTTCTAAGGTGAACCCACACTTTGTCACCTACTTCAAAGACCATCTCACGCCTGCCTTTGTTGGCTTGTTTGACATACTGCTTTGTCTTTTCCTCAATATTGCGCCTTGCTTGTTCATGGATTTGTTGCACCATCTCTGCTTTCTTCTTGCCATCAATACTAACTCTTTCACACTCAGGTAAAGGCATTAGATCCAAAGGAGAGGTGGGATTGAACCCGTAAACAATTTCAAAAGGGGAGAACTTAGAAGCAGAATGCACTGAATGATTATATGCAAATTCACAATGAGGCAAATAGTCTTCCCATGATTTCAAGTTCTTTTTGATGAATGCACGCAAGAGAGTTCCTAGTGTCCTATTGACTACCTCAGTTTGCCCATCAGTTTGCGGATGACAAGTAGTAGAGAACAACAGTTTAGTTCCTAGTTTATGTGAATGAGCTTCCTATGATCTGAGAGATGTCTTACCAAGTGGGGACTCAAGTGGAGTTCACTCCCTACCATAATGATGAAAGGGAAGCACCTTAAACTCATCTCAAAACATTCATTGCTGTTCTTATGATTAAAATGTTATTGAGATTGTTGTGATTAGTGCATTTCCTTGAGAACTGATGCACCTGTGGGATATTGTATCAGGTACCTTACTTGAGACTCAATGAAGCAAAGAACCGGTCCATCCTTACCTATCAAGATGGCGAGTAGTCAGAAGAGAGGGGGAGACACAAACCGGGGTCTAAGAGAGTCCAAGGTGTTGGTGTGTGCAAGTGATGGAGTCCACGCTTGCACCACAAGTTAGGCCACGATCCAGAGCCTAAGGACTCCACCAAGAGTTGTCTGAAGTTCCTTAGGCTCACTGGCCAATCCCTAGAATTTGGAGAACTCTACTCTTTTTCCTTGGTTGGTTTTATCCCTAAGGAGGGTTTTCTGGCCAAGGTTTTTAATGAGGGAGCTTCTTCAAGGTTCCAAGCTTGTCCAAGGATCTCCTATGGTCAAGCTTGAGGGGGAGTGTTAGAATGAAGATAAATAATGCTGGTGAAGAGACCAAGCATCAAAGATGAAGCATCCAGAGCAAGTTTGAATCTGTCCGTACAGTCTTGGTGCGCAAGTATCAAATCCTAACCTAGAGTGTCTTGGAAGTCAAGGCAAGTGGGGAACTCGTCCAGCTGAGTATTCTGAGGCAGATTTGAAGTTTAAAATAGAGATCAGACCGTTGGAAACAGCTTAGGCAAGTTGGGAATTAATTAGAATAAAAGTCACATGTGCATAAGAGGATGAGCCGGCTGTCACTTTCACTCAACCAAACCGTGCCCATCTCTCTCTCCTGTCACTCTCTCTCCCTCTGGTCGAGATTCTCCTTGGCTGTATCCTTCTTGTCTTCATCAGAAACCCCACAAAAGTATTTGTTTATGTCTTCCTAGATTTAGATTAATTTAATGTATGCACACTGCCTATTTAAAGGCAGTTCATGTAACTGAATGAATCAAGCAAAGAGGAGTTCTCTTTCTTCACTATTCTCTGGTTCTATACTCTCTTAGTCTCTCATTCTCTCTAATCTCTCTGGTTACACACGAACTCACCCTCTTTGATACTCAAGAACACTCTCATACTTTCATACTCTTCACTGCATTCTCTTTAATTCTCACTTAATCTCTTCATTCTCTTTCTCTTGGTTTCGACCATACTCTGTCTCTACACCACTCTCACACTCTGTTTTATCTATTCTCACATGGTATCAGAGCTCTCAAGCTCCTGAAAACCTATAAAGCTTCCGCAGTTCTGTTCTGTTTGTCAAGCTCATCTGTCTTCAACTCTGTTTGTTCATCCTTGTATCCTCTTGTGGTCCAAACGTGTTTTTCAGGAGGGAAAATCTGCACTCGATACGTCAGATATAAGGAGGTGCTCTTAATCTCTGGTAACTGCAAGAAGCTGTCAGCTCGGTCCACGCAAGCTTGCATCAAAGTCAGATTCATAGTGTCTGATTTGCTCCTGTAAATGCGCAGTTGGTCACAGGTTGTTCTATTGTCCACTGGTGCAACTCTCTAAGATGGATGAGCCCTATATGGAGATGGTGACTTTTCAGAAACTTTCAGGAGTCCAAGGAGAAACAAACATACTCTCAGCTGGTCGCAAATGCTGAAGATAATCCATGGAATGGAGACCATTCTTGGAGACCAAGGTGCACTAGATAGGTAGCATGCAAACGCTAGCTGGTTCTAATTCATTCTCGTGGCCAGCCATTGCTGAACCGCTTTGTGTGTGCTGACAACAAATCTAGACGACCATGCAAGAGGACGAGGAGGGGTTTGCTGATAGTGTCGTTGCCTTGTACAGTGAAGGAGATTATCAAGAAGATGAGGTGTGTTGGAAGCAGTCAATTCCACCGTCTAAACACTGGCCAAACTGCAAGTGATTCACAGGCATGGAGGTTCGAAGTGGAAACAGCTCAGGTTTCTTGGTTGTCGTAAGTATACCTCCTAGACGTATGCTTAATAAGAGCTGTGTGTACGTTATGTTTGTTGTGTTGAAAGAGGTGTGTTGTAGTATCTTATAGGGACAGTTGTCAATGAGTTGCTAGAGGTTGTTGAAGCCTAGTTTCTGTCGCTCATGATACTTAAGAAAACTGTGTGTGTGGTTCTGTTTAGGTGATTGTTGTCTGAAGCTTGCTAGCGGATGGTCATGGCCTAGTTATTGCTTTAGATAAATTGTTTGTGTTTCAGGTAATTGCCGTAGGCGCAGTTGTGCTAGTAACTGGTTTGAGTCTTGTGGCATTGCTAGAGGTCTAGGAGAGTTTCCTGGTCCTAGTGATGCTTCTTTAAACTGGTTAAGGTGTTAGATGAGTTATTAGTTCTGTTTTTGACATTTATCATAGTGTTGGCTTAAATGGTCATTAAAATTTGCTAATGCTTGTTATTGATGAGTTATCATACACTGTGGCATTTAGAGAGTTGGTTGCTTGGATTTGAACTGAATGAGTTGTTTAGATTCAAGTCCATTGCATCTTGTTAATAAGTTATGGATGGACTTGGTTGAGTTATCAAGCTCTGATCCTAATGTGTGGTCTATTCTTGCTGGAGTTTTGAGTGGTGTTTCAGGTACACAAGTGTTGTCCTCTGTCCTCTATCAAAACCAAGAAAGAAGAAGGCTTTGCCCATGCTGTTCAGAGCCTACCATGATGTATATTTCCTGTTTGATTCAGAGCCTAACATGATGTATTATTCCTGAACATTGAGAGATTGTTGGGAAGGTCAGACTGGTAATAAGTCTTGGTTGAGCCAGAAACGGCTGTCTTAGAAGATACCTCAAGGAGATTGATGGAGAGGCGACCAGAAGTTGGACCAAACCATCCACCAGGCTGGATCTTCTCATCACTGTGTGTAGAGAACGGTTGATTTAAGCGGCAGGCCATTTGGTTTGTTGAGCTCTGGGTTCCAAGAGACACACAAGGAAGTTTAGTTGTTCTAGGGCACTGTAGAGGAGATCAACGGGAGGAGGAACTGGTTGACTTAAGCGCAGCTTGTGGGGTGATGCGCTCCTGTCCTAGTCAGTCTTGCTCACTTCAAGCCCCTTGGTCATCCTATACTCTCTGGAATCAAGCTTGAGGAGGGGTATGAAGAAGCAATCTGAAGATCCAGCCGCCACAAGCCTTGGAAGAAGTGGAGTTCACTCTTGCTCATTCCTCAACCAGCCGGATCAAGAAGCTATCATCGAACTCATTGCAACCTTGCAAAGCTGGACTTCACACTATTCTCGGTTCCAAAGCTTTGAGGGGGAGTGTGAAATGAGCTTCCTATGATCTGAGAGATGTCTTACCAGTGGGGATTCAAAGTGGAGTTTCACTCCCTACCATAATGATGAAAGGGAGCACTACTCATCTCAAAACTTCATTGCTGTTCTTATGATTTAAAATGTTTTTTGAGTATTGGTTTGATGATTAGTGCATTACTTGAGAGACTGATGCAATTGTGGGATATTGTATCAGGTAACTTACTTGAGAATCATGAAGCAAGAACCGGTATCCTTACCTATAAGATGGCGAGTACTCAGAAGAGGGGGAGAACAAACCGGGGTTATAGAAGAGTCCAAGGTGTTTGTGTGTGCAAGTGATGGAGTCCACGCTTGCACGCACAAGTTAGGCCACGTCCAGAGCCTAAGGACTCCACCAAACGATTGTCTGAGTTCCTTCGTCTCACTGCACGCCAGGCTTGGAGAACTCTCCCTCTTTTTCCTTGGTTGGTTTTATCCCTAAGGAGGGTTTCTGGCAAGTTTTTTTAATGAGGGAGCTTCTTCAAGTTCAAGCTTGTCAAAGATCTCCTATGGTCAGCTTGAGGGGGAGTGTAGAATGAGATAATATGCTGGTGGAGACAAGCATCAAGATGAGGTCATCCGAGCAAGTTTGAATCTGTGTAAGTCTTGGTGCGCAAGTATCAATCCTAAACTTAGAGTGTCTTGGAAGTTAAGGCAAGTGGGGAACTCGTCAGCTGAGTATTCTGAGGCAGAATTTGAGTTTAAAAATAGAGATCAGACCGTTGGGAACAGACTTAGGTCAAGTTGGCGGATCCCAATTAATTAGAGAATAAATTTTAGTCACATCAGTGCATAGATGTTGGATGAGCCGGCTGTCACTTTCATCACAAAACCGTGCCATCTTCTTCCTGCACTCTCTCTCCCTCTGGTCGAGATTCTCCTTGGCTGGTATCTTCTTGTTTCATGCAGAATCCCACAAAAGTATTTTTATGTCTTCTAGATTTCTCCTAGCTTCTTGACTCTGGAACGAGTCATGGGACCTTCAGGAATGGCTAGAGCATCCTCATCAAATGGTTGATGCATTGTGGCTTCATGTGGCTCATCTAGACTCTCCTCATTGTCCTCCTTAGTGATCCGGTCCATGATCACATCAGAATCACGATGTAAGAAGCTTGATTTGGACTCATTAATAAGTTTAGAATCACCCTGAAGTTGAATCAAGATGATAGGAATTATGATGAAGAAGTTATCCCACTTTTAACCGAAGTGACTCCAATTTACCTTGTTTGGAGGTTTGGCAATTTCTTCTTGATTATAATCAAACCAGAATGAATAAAGATGTAAGAAGCTTGATTTGGACTCATAAATCAGTGCAGAATCATCCTGAAGTTGAATCAATATCATTGGACTTATGATGAAGAAGTTATTCCACTTTTAACCGAAGTGATTCCTTTTTACCCTGTTTGAAGATTTGACAATTTCTTCTTGATTCAAATCAAAACAGAATGAATCAAGATGTAAGAAGCTTTATTTTTAATCATAAATCAGTGTAAATCATCCTGAAGTTGAATCAATATCATAGGAGTTATGATGAAGAAGTCATCCCACTTTTAACCGAAGTGATTCTAGTTTGCTCTGTTTGGAGATTTGACAATTTATTCTTGAAACTAATAAAACCTGATTGAATCAGGATGTAAGAAGCTTTATTTGGAATCATTAATCAGTTTAGAATCACCCTGAAGTTGAATCAAGATCATAAGAGTTATGATGAAGAAGTTATTCCACTTTTAACCGAAGTGATTCCAGTTTACCCTGTTTGGAGATTTGGCAATTTCTTCTTGATAAAACAAAACCAGAATGAATCACGATGTAAGAATCTTGATTTGGACTCATAAATCAGTGTAGAATCGTCCTGAAGTTGAATCAATATCATTGGACTTATGATGAAGAAGTTATCCCACTTTTAACCGAACTGATTCCAGTTTGCCCTGTTTGGAGATTTGGCAATTTATTCTTGATACTAATAAAACCATAATGAATCACGATGTAAGAAGCTTGATTTGGACTCATTAATCAGTGTAGAATCACCCTGAAGTTTAAGCAAGATCATATGAGTTATGAAGAAGAAGTTATCCCACTTTTAACCGAAGTGATTCGAGTTTACCTTGTTTGGAGATTTGGCAATTTCTTCTTGATACAAATAAAACAAGAATGAATAACAATGTGAGAAGCTTGATTTGGACTCATAAATCAGTTTAGAATCACTCTGAATTTGAATCAAGATCATAGGAGTTATGATGAAGAAGTTATCCCACTTTTAACCGAAGTGACTCCAGTTTACCCTGTTTGGAGATTTCGCAAATTCTTTTTGATTCTAATCAAACCAGAATGAATTAAGATGTAAGAATCTTGATTTGGACTCATAAATCAGTGTAGAATCATCCTGAAGTTGAATCAATATCATTGGACTTATGATGAAAAAGTTATCCCACTTTTAACCGAAGAGAACCCAGTTTGCCCTATTTGGAAATTTGGCAATTTCTTCTTGATACTAATAAAACCAGAATGAATCACGATGTAAGTATCTTGATTTGGACTCATAAATCAGTGTAGAATCACCCTGAAGTTGAAGCAAGATCATAGGAGTTATGATAAAGAAGTTATCCCACTTTTAACCGAAGTGACTCCAAATTACCTTGTTTTGAGATTTGGCAATTTCTTCTTGATTCTAATCAAAAAGGAATGAATAAAGATGAAAAAGCTTTATTTGGACTCATAAATCAGTGGATAATCACCCTGAAGTTGAATCAATATCATAGGAGTTATGATGAAGAAGTTATCCCACTTTTAACCGAAGTGAATCCAGTTGATCCTGTTTGGAGATTTGGCAATTTCTTCTTGATAGTAATAAAACCAGAATGAATCACGATGTAAGAAGCCTTATTTGGACTCATAAATCAGTTTAGAATCACCCTGAAGTTGAATCAAGTTCATAGGAGTTATGATGAAGAAGTTATCCCACTTTTAACCGAAGTGATTCCAGTTTGTCCTGTTTGGAGATTTGCCAATTTCTTCTTGATTCTAATAAAACCAGAATGAATCACGATGTAAGAAGCTTGATTTGGACTCATAAATCAGTCTAGAATCATCCTGAAGTTGAATCAATATCATTGGAGTTATGATGAAGAAGTTATCCCACTTTTAACCGAAGTGATTCCAGTTTGCCCTTGGTGTGATACAAACTAGTTGCAGAGAGAATGAAGGAGAGTCAAGAGGCAACACGTCCTTGATCAGCAACATACTTGAGCTAAACTTGAGCTAAGGTAATCAGTTTCCACGTCCAAATGGGCCTCTAGAACAAGGAAAACAACTCAGGAAGGTGCTAGAATGGCCTAGAATTGGAGTTGGGTGAAATAAGGCCTTTTCGGCCCAAAAGGAGGATTGCAACCAGAATCTTGATCCACTTGCTTTCTTGCTGGGCCAACAGAACGTGGAGGATCCAAATATCATCAAGAAACACTCCAATACTAAGATAAAGTCGTGGGCCATCATGAAGAAGGAGGAGAAGGCCAAGAAGAACCAGCTTGTTGGTTTATTTCCTTTATTTGTAATTTCAGTTTTTGTAAACCAAGTTCTAATAGGATTAGGAGTAGTAAACCAATCTTAAATTGGATTCGGACGTCCTAAACCAATCTGGTTAAGGATTAGGGATTTAGTTAGGCATTATAAGCCTCTTTCACGTTCTGGTAAGAATTCAATCGATATTTTCAATAAAACTGCCTTTTGATGCAAAACCTGATTGTTCTCGAGACTTGTCTCCTTTGTTCACATTGTGGACGTGTTATACATCACATTAAGGAAGAATTCAACTTCTGTGATCCATCTCAGACAATACCCAGGGTTATCCTGCGTTTGAGAGTAGCAAAACAGCTTCTGAGCAATCCATAGCTCTTTAGGAAAGTCCATCATCATCATCTATCATTCACCCACACCCCCTTCAAGTGATCCAGGGAGAGACACCCATTCCAAGGCCGTACCAGCCCTGTTTGGAGATTTGACAATTTATTCTTGATACTAAGAAAACCAGAATGAATCACGATGTAAGAAGATTGATTTGGACTCATTAATAAGTGTAGAATCACCCATAAGTTGAAGCAAGATCATAGGAGTTATGATGAAGAAGTTATCCCACTTTTAACCGAAGTGATTCCAGTTTACCCTGTTTGGAGATTTGGTTCTTCTTGATACAAATAAAACCAGAATGAATCACGATGTAAGAAGCTTGATTTGGACTCATTAATCAGTGTACATTCACCCTGAATTTGAATCAAGATCATAGGAGTTATGATGAAGAAGTTATCCCACTTTTAACCAAAGTGATTCCAGTTTACCATGTTTGGAGATTTGGCAATTTCTTTTTGATACAAATAAAACCAGAATGAATCACGATGTAAGAAGCTTGATTTGGACTCATAAATAAGATTAGAATCACCCTGAATTTGAATCAAGATCATAGGAGTTATGATGAAGAAGTTATCCCACTTTTAACCGAAGTGATTCCAGTTTGTCCTGTTTGGAGATTTGGCAATTTCTTATTGATTCTAATCAAACCAGAATGAATCAAGATGTAATAAGCTTGATTTGGACTCATAAATCAGTGTAGAATCATCCTGAAGTTGATTAAATATCATTGGACTTATGATGAAGAAGTTATCCCACTTTTAACCGAAGTGATTCTAGTTTGCCATGTTTGGAGATTTAGCAATTTATTCTTGATACTAATAAAACCAGAATGAATCACGATGTAAGAAGCTTGATTTTGACTCATAAATAAGTCTGGAATCATCCTGAAGTTGAATCAATATCATTGGACTTATGATGAAGAAGTTATCCCACTTTTAACCGAAGTGATTCCAGTTTGCCCTGTTTGGAGATTTTGCAATTTATTCTTTATACTAATAAAACCAGAATGAATCAAAATGTAAGAAGCTTGATTTGGACTCATTAATCAGTGTAGAATCACCCTGAATTTGAATCAAGATGATAGGAGTTATGATGAAGAAGGTATCCCACTTTTAACCGAAGTGATTCCAGTTTACCATGTTTGGAGATTTGGCAATTTCTTTTTGATACAAATAAAACCAGAATGAATTACGATGTAAGAAGCTTGATTTGGACTCATAAATCATTTTAGAATCACCCTGAATTTGAATCAAGATCATAGGAGTTATGATGAAGAAGTTATCCCACTTTTAACCGAAGTGATTCCAGTTTGCCCTGTTTGGAGATTTGGCAATTTCTTCTTGATTCTAATCAAAACAGAATTAATCAAGATGTAATCAGCTTGATTTGGACTCATAAATCAGTGTATAATCATCCTGACGTTGAATCAATATCATTGGAGTTATGATGAAGAAGTTATCCCACTTTTAACCGAAGTGATCCTAGTTTCACCTATTTGGAGATTTGGCAATTTCTTCTTTATACTAATAAAACCAGAATGAATCACGATGTAAGAAGCTTGATTTGGACTCATAAATCAGTGTTGAACCACCCTGAAGTTGAAGCAAGATCATAGGAGTTATGATGAAGAAGTTATCCCACTTTTAGCCGAAGTGACTCCAGTTTACCTTGTTTGGAGATTTGGCAATTTCTTCTTGATTCTAATCAAACCAGAATGAATCAAGATGTAAGAAGATTTATTTGGAATCATAAATCAGTGGATAATCACCCTGAAGTTGAATCAATATCATAGGAGTTATGATGAATAAGTTATCCCACTATTAACCGAAGTGATTCCAGTTTGCCATGTTTTGAGATTTGGCAATTTATTCTTGATACTAATAAAACCAGAATGACTCACGATTTAAGAAGCTTGATTTGGACTCATTAATCAGTGTAGAATCAACCAGAAGTTGAAGCAAGATCATAGGAGTTATGATGAAGAAGTTATCCCAGTTTTAACCGAAGTGATTCCAGTTTACCCTGTTTGGAGATTTGGTTCTTCTTGATACAAATAAAACCAGAATGAATCACGATGTAAGAAGCTCGATAAAGACTCATTAATCAGTGTAGATCCACCCTGAATTTGAATCAAGATCATAGGAGTTATGATGAAGAAGTTATCCCACTTTTAACCGAAGTGATTCCAGTTTGTCCTGTTTGGAGATTTGGCAATTTCTTCTTGATTCTAATCAAAACAGAATGAATCAAGACGTAATAAGCTTGATTTGGACTCATAAATCAGTGTAGAATCATCCTGAAGTTGATTAAATATCATTGGACTTATGATGAAGAAGTTATCCCACTTTTAACCGAAGTGATTCCAGTTTGCCCTGTTTGGAGATTTGGCAATTTCTTCTTGATTCTAATCAAACCATAATGAATCAAGATGTAAGAATCTTTATTTGGACTCATAAATCAGAGGATATTCACCCTGAAGTTGAATCAATATCATAGGAGTTATGATGAAGAAATTATCCCACTTTTAACCAAAGTGATTCCAGTTTGCTCTGTTTGGTGATTTGACAATTTATTCTTGAAAATAATAAAACCTGAATGAATCACGATGTAAGAAGCTTTATTTGGAATCATTAATCAGTGTAGAATCACCCTGAAGTTGAATCAAGATCATAGGAGTAATGATAAAGAAGTTATTCCACTTTTAACCGAAGTGATTTCAGTTTACCCTGTTTGGAGATTTGGCAATTTCTTCTTGATACAAACAAATCCAGAATGAATCACGATGTAAGAATCTTGATTTGGACTCATAAATCAGTGTAGAATCATCCTGAAGTTGAATCAATATCATTGGACTTATGATGAAGAAGTTATCCCACTTTTAACCGAACTGATTCTAGTTTGCCCTGTTTGGAGATTTGGCAATTTATTCTTGATACTAATAAAACCATAATGAATCACGATGTAAGAAGCTTGACTTGGACTCATTAATCAGTGTAGAATCACCCTGAAGTTTAAGCAAGATCATAGGAGTTATGAAGAAGAAGTTATCCCACTTTTAACCGAAGTGATTCCAGTTTACCCTGTTTGGAGATTTTGCAATTTCTTCTTGATACAAATAAAACAAGAATGAATAACGATGTAAGAAGCTTGATTTGGACTCGTAAATCAGATTAGAATCACTCTGAATTTGAATCAAGATCATAAGAGTTATGATGAAGAAGTTATCCCACTTTTAACCGAAGTGACTCCAGTTTACCCTGTTTGGAGATTTCGCAATTTCTTCTTGATACTAATAAAACCAGAATGAATCACGATGTAAGTATCTTGATTTGGACTCATAAATCAGTGTAGAATCACCCTGAAGTTGAAGAAAGATCATAGGAGTTATGATGAAGAAGTTATCCCACTTTAAACCGAAGTGACTCCAATTTACCCTGTTTTGAGATTTGACAATTTCTTCTTGATTCTAATCAAAAAAGAATGAATAAATATTAAAAATCTTTATTTGTACTCATAAATCAGTGGATAACCACCCTGAAGTTGAATCAATATCATAGGAGTTATGATGAAGAAGTTATCCCACTTTTAACCGAAGTGAATCCAGTTGATCCTGTTTGGAGATTTGGCAATTTCTTCTTGATAGTAATAAAACCAGAATGAATCACAATGTAAGAAGCCTTATTTGGACTCATAAATCAGTTTAGAGTCACCCTGAAGTTGAATCAAGTTCATAGGAGTTATGATGAAAAAGTTATCCCACTTTTAACCGAAGTGATTCCAGTTTTTCCTGTTTGGAGATTTGCCAATTTCTTCTTGATTCTAATAAAACCAGAATGAATCACGATGTAAGAAGCTTGATTTGGACTCAAAAATCAGTCTAGAATCATCCTGAAGTTGAATCAATATCATTGGACTTATGATGACGAAGTTATCCAACTTTTAACCGAAGTGATTCCAGTTTGCCCTTGGTGTGATACAAACTAGTTGCACAGAGAATGAAGGAGAGTCAAGAGGCAACACGTCCTTGATCAGCAACATACCTGAGATAAAATTGAGCTAAGGTAATCAGTTTCCACGTCCAAATGGGCCTCTAGAACAAGGAAAACAACTCAGGAAGGTGCTAGAATGGCCTAGAATTGGAGTTGGGTGAAATAAGGCCTTTTCTGCCCAAAAGGAGGATTGCAACCAGAATCTTGATCCACTTGCTTTCTTGCTGGGCCAACAGAACGTGGAGGATCCAAATATCATCAAGAAACACTCCAATACTAAGATAAAGTCGTGGGCCATCATGAAGAAGGAGGAGAAGGCCAAGAAGAACCAGCTTGTTGGTTTATTTCCTTTATTTGTAATTTCAGTTTTTGTAAACCAAGTTCTAATAGGATTAGGAGTAGTAAACCAATCTTCTGGTTAAGGATTAGGGATTTAAGTTAGGCATTATAAGCCTCTTTCACGTTCTGGTACGAATTCAATCGATATTTTCAATAAAACTGCCTTTTGATGCAAAACCTGATTGTTCTGGAGACTTTTCTCCTTTGTTCACATTGTGGACGTGTTATACATCACATTAAGGAAGAATTCAACTTCTGTGATCCATCTCAGACAATACCCAGGGTTGTCCTTCGTTTGAGAGTAGCAAAACAGCTTCTGAGCAATCCATAGCTCTTTAGGAAAGTCCATCATCATCATCTATCATTCACCCACACCCCCCTTCAAGTGATCCAGGGAGAGACACCCATTCCAAGGCCGTACCAGCCCTGTTTGGAGATTTGACAATTTATTCTTGATACTAATAAACCAGAATGAATCACGATGTAAGAAGCTTGATTTGGACTCATTAATCAGTGTAGAACTACCATAAGTTGAAGCAAGATCATAGGAGTTATGATGAGAAGTTATCCCACTTATAACCGAAGTGATTCCAGTTTACCTGTTGGAGATTTGTTCTTCTTGATACAGAATAAAACCAGAATGAATCACGTCGTAAGAACTTGATTTAAACTCATTATCAGTGTACGTTCACCCTGAATTTGAAATAAGGATCATAGGAGTTATGATGAGAGTTATCACTTTTAACCAAAGTGATTCCAGTTTACCATGTTTGGAGATTTGGCAATTTCTTTTTGATACAAATAAAACAGAAAGAAATCACTGTGTAGAAACTTGATTTGGACTCATAATAAGTTGTAGAATCACCCTGAATTTGAATCAAGATCATAGGAGTTATGATGAAGAAGTTATCCACTTTTAACCCGAAGTGATTGTCCAGTTTGTCCTGTTTGGAGATTTGGCAATTTCTTATGATTCTATCAAACCAGAACTGAATTCAAGATGTATTTAAGCTGTGATCTGGACTCATTAAATCCAGTGTAGAATCATCCTGAAGTTGAATTAAATATCATTGGACTTATGATGAAGAAGTTATCCCACTTTTAACCGAAGTGATTCTAGTTTGCCATGTTTGGAGATTTAGCAATTTATTCTTGATACTAATAAAACAGAATGAATCACGATGTAAGAAGCTTGATTTTGACTCATAAATAAGTCTGGAATCATCCTGAAGTTGAATCAATATCATTGGACTTATGATGAAGAAGTTATCCCACTTTTAACCGAAGTGATTCCAGTTTGCCCCTGTTTGGAGATTTTGCAATTTATTCTTTATACTAATAAAACCAGAATGAATCAAAATGTAAGAAGCTTGATTTGGACTCATTAATCAGTGTAGAAATTACCCTGAATTTGAATCAAGATCATAGGAGTTATGATGATATTGAGGTTTATCTCAACCTTTTGAACCCCAGAAGTGAATTGCGGCATGTTTACTCATGTGGTTGGAGATTATTTGGCATTATTTCTCTTTTTTTATGAGTAACTTAAGGGTTATAAAACTAAGCTAATGGATTCCACGATGGTCATTAGGTTTAAGGCTTTGATTGAGGACTCATTACAATCAATGGATATATTAAAGACAATCACCTGGTTTCTGATCATTTTGTGGGTATATCATAGTCTATATGTGTCATGGATGGTCTGATGACACGCTTTCTTAGTAATTGGAGTGTTTCTGTGTTTTGGAGGCATCCAACGTTCTGTTGGGCCCAGAGCAAGAAGGCAAGTGGATCAGATTCTTGAGGTTGTCAAAATCCTCCTTTTGGGCCACACACACGCGACTCTATATTCTCACCAACTTCCTAAATTTCCATAGCACATTTCTAGCACGCCTTCTGAGTTGTCTTCCCTTGTGTAAGTGGAGAGATTCCCCACATGTTTTTGGGCCCCTGTTCGTGGAATGAACATGCATTACGTAAGCTTAAATTTAATCTCAGGTATTGTTTGCTGATTCATAGGCACGTGGATATGCCTATTTTTGAACTTCTCCTTTCCATTCTCTTGTTCATAACCTAGTTTTCTTGTTTATAGACTTCACAGTGAGCATACAAACTGGAATCATCCACGCTACGAGGTGTTAAAAGTGTTGCTAGAGAATGTTCAAGAACCATTGATTCTGGACTCATTAATCGTGGTATTACATTCACATCTCCATGATTGAATCACTTCGCCCAATGATATTGATTCATTCAGGATATTCTTAGACTGATTTTTTTAGTCCAAAAATCAAGCTTCTTACATCATGTTGATGGAGTAATGATGAAGATATGTTATCTGCCAGTCTTATATAAACCTTGAAGTTGATACTAGTTTCTCCTTATGATTAGGTCATTTGGCAATGTTCTCCTTGATAGTAATGAAAACTAGAATGAAAGTCAGATGTAAGAAGGCTTGATTTGGTCAACATCGTTCATAGTTTGCGAAAAAATCAGTTGTTCTGTCTCCGAATCACAGCCACAGAAGACGGAAATTTGCTATAGGCTGGAATCACTATTCCGGTTAAAAAAAAGTAGGGGAAGTAAGCATTTTTGCATATACAAGATTAACTACATCAGGAGAATAACATCATATATTCCTAATGTGAGAGAAGTTAAAACCTCTTGATTTCATCCTCCTTCAGGCTGACCCTCCGCCCTTACTCATGCATTTATGAGCTCCTCACGAAACATAACTTAGCTTTTTTTCTATAAGCCCATTGTGATTCCTCGCATCCCCCGCTCCGTGGTTCTTACTTGCCCTCACTTTACAAGAACGCAAGCCAAAATTGCCCAAACGTCCTCTCATCAACACGGCATCAAAGCTGGGACCCTCGTTTTCCACTTTCATCACCCTCTTCGGTCTTAAGTTGGGATTAAACTTTATTCCATCATGAGTGTACCAGAGAGTCCTATGAGTCATTGATGATTCCGACTCTGTTCAGCCGGGTTAAAGGTGTAGTCGTTAACTGACCTGCGCGAGCGGTGTGTATTGTAATGTGTGCAGTATCAATTTAGAAGATGGTTCCTATAAATTATATTATCCATATGGACCAGATCGTTTTGTTTATGGGAGTATAGGGTATCCAGAGAAGAATTGGTCAATCTCAGAGCCAGGTAGACTATTTGGAGATCCGCTTCCCGGTTGTTGAAAGTCGGGGATAAACTGCGTATGACATCCCAATAGACTCCTATGATCCCGTTTCTGCAACGTATTCAAGGGGATGATTTGTCCGTACTTCTAAAACCAAAGCTAATCAGTCGTGCCTACAGTGACGGTGCCACCTGATTTAATGAGTCAGC